>JFAV03000011.1:0-53274 GCA_000585475.3 Hanseniaspora vineae
GAATATTTCTCCTTCATGTTGATGCCATTGTATCTGATATCCCAACACGTTTTTGTGTACGTTATCCCAGTTTCAGTATACTTGGCATGGCTATGTCTAAGATTACTTGTGAAAATCTTTACTGAGGATTTTCAGTTTAAACAAGGAATGAAAGCTGTGTGGACCGACTATTATGGGAGATTTGTGATTGGATTTTTGAAGTACATCCTTCCGGCTCTGCTAATTCAGTTTTCCATCAGTGCAGTTCGCCATCGTCAATTTCACAGATGGGATTATTATCAACTGCAAATTGCAATTGCAAGAGACTTTTTCTCTCGTTCTGATTCTCCCTTTGAGTATTTTTACGTTCTGTTAGGGCCTCTCTTATTTGTTGGCGGGCTCAGCGGAGAACTTTACCAGTCCATCAAAGCAAAATATGCTAAATCAAAAACAGAGGCTATTGACAAGTTGCATGCTGATGAAATCGTGTTAGCAAACAAGAGAGATGTTTGAGTTTCTGCAACCCCCTGTATTTATGTATCTATATATCAAGTTGATAACGTTAATCTTTCCAAAAAACAACGCGCGTGAAGGATTTTCGCTTTCAGTGGGAGCAGCATTAACAGCATTAGTGACCAAATTAGCCAGGGCGGTTCTTCTAGTTGTAGGCATTAATAGTAAACGGTTTTTTTCTTTCGGGTACAGACACTTTTATATGGGTGATAAATGATCTGTAATATCAAAATACCTTCTGCAATATATTTCTCGATTTATCCTTCTTTCCTTCTTTTTTTCGTTAGAAAAAGAAGGACAAAGTAACCTTTAGGAGACTTGGACTATTACTGATCATATCTGATCCAACTGCTTTTTATACAAGATGGGAGACAGAGTCAAGGAGTCGTGAAATTTTACTAATAACACGGAGAGTTCAAGGAGTCAAGTAAATTAGATAGTCGTCGCAACCCTTGTTTAAAATCCTTGAACGCCCACTATGAAATCACTTCTTGATCAAGTGATTACCAATCAGTATTAGTAATCAGGTAGCAGATACGTGTCAAAAACCCTGATACAACAATTTGAAAGTAATTACTAATTGATAAAATCAATTCATAAATAAGTTGCTATAAATACGGATGAGCAAAAATTACTCTGTTCCACAATAGTTGCACTCATTTGTAGTTTGGGTAGTCCGTGTAACCTTTGCGTTCCTTGGTGTAGAAAGTGTCTCTATCGTATTGGGTCAATGGCAAGCCTTTTTCCAGTCTTTCCACCAAATCTGGGTTGGAAATAAAAGATCTCCCATAAGCCAACAAAGTTCTGTCGTTTGTGTTGACGTCTTTCAATGCGGTTTTGTTATCTAGAGCATAGTTCCCAGCTCTCATGACCAGCCCTTTCCAAATTGAAAAGACAAAATCGTTTGTACCGTCCAAGTATTCGTTAGTACCTTCTAAGAAGTCTGGGTTTGGAACTCTTGGCTCAACAATATGGACATAACTCAGTCTCTTTGATGGTTCTTCTTTTGCTCGACTCTCTAGTTCACCAATGATATGAGCGTATTGTGCAACAGTCAATGGGTTTGCACCACCGGACATAGTCCCGTATGTCCCGTATGGAGACAGCCTGATCCCAACTCTATCAGCACCAACAGCATCCACGATGGCATCGACGACTTTCAAAATAAATCTGGATCTGTTTTCAATGCTTCCACCGTATTCGTCTGTTCTTTGGTTGGACAATGAATCCAAAAATTGGTTTAGCATAAAACCATTGCCACAGTGAATTTCCACACCGTCTGCCCCATATTCAATACAGTTCTTGGCAGCCTTCACATAACTGTTTTTCAGCACTTCCAGTTCTTCCAAAGTCAACCCTTTTAATTTGTTACCGCAGTCCAATGCCTTTTTTTTGGATTGTTCATCCATGTACAAATTATCTGTAACACCGACAAATTTCAACCCTTGGGTTTTCAAAGACGCAGGGTTTGCTTGTCTCCCCAAACCCCCCAATTGAACATAGATGTATGATTTGTTTTCATGAATTTGGGCAAAAATCTTGGCCCATTCTTTCATTTGTGCTTCTGTGTAAAGACCTGGAGCATTTGGGGTCCCACCAGCTTGTGCACAAACATATGCCCCTTCACTGACAATCAAAGTACCAGGAGCAACAGATCTCTGAGCATAGAATGTTTCTGCCCAGCCATTTTTATTTGGAACACCGTTATCATCGGCCCTAAACCTAGTCAATGGGGCCATAGTGATTCTGTGCTTTAAAGTGATTTTATCATTTAGTTTGATTGGTTTAAACAGGTTGGAGTTTTTCAAGTCCACTGGTTTGTAGTCTTTGACGTGAGAGTAAGTCATTGTGGTATAAGCGTGTAGTGTGCGTGGGTTTTGGAAGATTTTCTTACCACGTCAAAAAGACATTGTAATGAGGAAAGACACAAGCGGTTTGCGAGCAAGCTGCCACTTCTTTTATACCAAAGCATCTATATTTGTGTTCAAACTTCTTAATTTTCGTCATTTAATCAAACACATCAAGCAAGATCTACAGAACCTCGAGGTTTCATATTCCACTGGAAAAAGGTACTCTCACCAAACTGCACAAATGTACAGCCCTGCTGTAGCAGTTATGTCTGCTTTCGAAGAGACGATTTCCACCAAAGCTTTTTTTCCGCATTTTTCCGCATTTTTGTTGAAGATTTTCGCTAACGGCAGACAACTGATCAATCGGGTTTGAGGTAAACCGTTTTGTTTTCTCATTCAGGTTCTCTTTCAGGTTCTCTTTTAGGTTTTCGACAACAATGGTAGATCGATAAGTCAGTGTATTCATATTTCTTGCCCAGACGGATCAACAAAAATTAGCGAGATGAGATTGTAGTTTGACAAGGTGGACATGCCAATCGAAAGAGACCAGGTCTCAAAAGGTAACTCAAGGAGACTACTATCAAACCTATGAAATGCAATGCTACATATATTAACGCACCAAAGTGAATCTCATACCAGGAAACCTCAAAACGATATGCGAGCTTTTCCCAAGATAATGTTATTTTAAGTTGTGCTCAAACAAAACAGACTAATAGCTTTGGGGAAATGACCCAGCCATGCATACCGGTCGAATTGCGTGAAATGTTTCTAATTATATGATTTTGTTCACAACTGAAATAGAGCTAAAAGCTCATAAGCAAACTGTCATAGGCACAACCTTACAGCTTGCAAAAATTCTTTCTGATAATCATAAAATAAGAAATATCATATCATATGCCAAATTTCTAGTATTTAGATTCCGTACTTGTACTATGATGAAATGCGGAAAATAATGTTCCCAATAAAGTTTCGGTATGCCACCCATTTCCTGTGGGCATTTGGACAACAATCTTTTTGAAAACCCGTTACAATCATTCAACTGTCGCCAACGGAAGTTTCTGGCATGGTCTCTATCATGCACCAAAGCTTCAAAGCAATCAAACACTTGGATGCGCTACGTCAAAAAAATCATTTTGGTCGGATATTTGAAGCGTCCAGTATGCGACCTTAATGCAAACTTCACCAGCAGGTGCCTAGTAAAAGAAGAAATCACGCTATACACTTGGTGTAGAAATTCGACCCGTTGATCAAAGTCGTTGTAGTCACCTTGTGGTTCACCGTAAGAGGTTTTGGAATAATCTGAACATGGATTTCTGATTGAGGCTTTGTGATTAGTTGGCAAATTGAATTTCAGGTGTCTTTCAAGGATCGACTTTCATTGTCTGTTCCTAGAATTGGAGAGTTTCCGTAAGTGAGAAACAGAGATATTTTTTTTTTCTCCCCCAGCTAATTGTTTTTTTTTACTCACATCCAATTGTTCTTGTGTAGTTTTGATTATTTTGTTTTTTTGGAACATCTCGGAGCTTTTCTTTGACAATGCCTGAAAGAGAGTGCCGCTTACCTAAAAAATCATCAAGCATTGATTTTCTGAAAAAATCTACTATAAAGGAAAACTCTTTCAAAGCACACTGTTATTCTTCTGACACAATCAATTTATTTTTCTGTGTCACTCTTCAGAATAAAATGGTCATTAAATCCCTTGATGTCAGTGAAATGTATATCCAAGCGGCAGAACCAAATAGCATCTATGCTGCCGTGGCAGAAGATAAAACTGTCAAAGCCAAAAGTGACTTTAAAGAATCTATTACCAGCAGTTTGTATTGGATTTTGGCAATAGTAACGGCACTTGAAGAAATGGGATATGAGCAGCTTCATCTACCAATTTACCACAAAGATGGAGTTTTTGTGTATGTTTACTTGGAACTTTTACTTATCGCCTCAAAAATTGAGGAAAATGCAAATGACTTTCTAGCACAACTTTGGCAATACTTCAACTTGGAAACACCCAAACCGTTTGAAAAATTTGGGATCAACCAGTATGAGTTTTCAGATTTTGTGATACGTTATTATTATGGAGCATACATGGACTCGTCAATGAGCTATGCACATTCGTTTGAGAAACTACCTATTGGGTACAGCGAATGTTTAATGTATACGCCAGCATATCCAATGGCTGACTTCAATCAGCAGGAAATTTCCATGTGGGAGCAAAAACACGCTGCTTCAAAGCTCATTAGTATTAATATCTCATGGACTACTAATAGTCTCTTCTACTGTATATACACTTTTGTATTCAAACATCGCTATTTCAAAACAGTCTTTATTTAGATTAGAGTTTCAAAAAGCTAGCTCTGCCTGAAGCAGTGACTATAGAAGCACATGTATTACGTCAAACCTTGGTTGATATAGCCTTTCGACTTGATGCCTCTCATATATTCCTCCAAAGCATGTTTGTACAACCTTGTTTGCTTTTTCACATTGACATACCAGTTTTAATAAAGTTGGCTTTTTTTTTTGGAGCTTATTTCTAAATTGAAAATTGCAAAAAAAAACATACAAAATATTAGTCACATGACTACCTTTACCCGACTATGCCCACTATTTTTTTTTTATTGTCTCTTAACTTTTTTCCAGCTTTCACAGTTTTGAGTTCAGGTAATTTGGCTGCAAATTTCAAGGTTGGCAAAGACATTACGCTTGAGTTGTGCGTTTTGAGAGTTGTGAGATTAGCGGTAAATTTGTTTCATTTGATAATTGATAACGAGGGAGCTGGATCCAGGCAAGGATTGATAAACGAATTAGCGTATCTACATTACTGGAAGGCCAACCGTTGGGAAAGAAAACACTATAGATCAGCGAGCAATACCACTCTTTAAGGGACATTCAATCGCCAAAGAACAAAACCAGGAATAAAATCAGGGAAAAATATACTATAACATGTCAAGTTTACTACTATCCGCCCCAGTGCTAGTGTCACTTTCATCCACTGCTCTTGCAGCACACTCCACTGAATCCACAAGCACCACTTCTACAATTCTAACATCAACATCTGCCACCGCAACCAAAACAAGCATTCCAGATGGCCAAGTCTTGAGTACTTTATGGACCGAAGGGTTGATCATGTGTTTGCTTGTGGCGTTGCTACTAATTGCCATTTTGGTTATGGCCATCAAATGGACCAGTTCCATCACTATCTCTTACGGTGCTTTGGAAAAACAAAACAACCCAATCAAGAAAACTCAATAGACTGTGTGCGTTATATTATTGATGCTGAAATGATTAAAATATGTATTGTATGTATAACAAAACTAAAGATATAAACAGAAATAAATTGGAATAGATGAATTTTACGGGTCCAGACTTTGTGTTGTGAAAGGCAAGGATCTGGGATTTATGATTTCTAAGCTACCTTTAACATCTTTGATCTCAGATCACACGGTCTAGAATTCCCACCTCAAAATAAACACAGACCAGCCGTTTCTTGCTTATTTTTCCTTCTTTGTTTCTGGTGCTTCTGTCTGTTCTGGTGCACTTTCACTGAAGGCCATCACACAGTACAAAACCAAAACAATGTTGGCTGCACCTGCTGCCAAACCTCCTGATAAGATTGTGTTTGATGTAAACTGTTGGACCGTGAAGAAAGTGATCAAGGGGAAAACAATCATTGCCACTGTAAATGTCATTAGCTTGACTATAACTTCTCTTGGGATATCGGCCATTTCTTTTGTGTTTTTGGGTAAAGATAGCGTGTTTGCTTTGTAGTGCTCTGTGCTGCGGCTGTTGTTGCTTAGCATCTCATCATAAATGAATAAACTTTACACAGACAGTCTTGTTGCAAAACTCATCTATGTGGCAAGATGGTGAAATTAAACTCCCGAAAAATTTCGGGTTTTTTCCAGGCAGCGCAAAAGAGCGATTTGAAATTTCAATCAGTTTCATGGTCAGCTAACAAGAACAATGCCATAAGCCAAACCACACCTTCAACACAACAGCTCAATGGTACAGCAGCTGTCTTTGGTTTCTGCAATCGATGAAGAATCTTTGCAAATCTTCTTAACTACAATCAGCTCGTTCACCGGGACTCCACACATCGCATTTGAAAACGTCAATCTGACCTATCTACCAACAGAAATAACAGACTCATCACTCATTGCAGTAGAAGCAGACAGCGAGACTGAAAAGCAACAAAAGAGAATCAACCTTTCAACAGTATTGGCAAATGAGAAAAGTCAATCCCCCGACACAAACAACATTTCACTGTCGACGCTTTTGCAAGAGAAAACTACTGGATGGACTTTATCCACATGCGATGTTCCACTTGCTGGTAACAACAACAAGGAAGTCTCAAGTCAAGCGATATATGAAACAGCTGTCGGGGAGACAGAGTCTGGGATCGATACCTTTATGAAAGACTTGGGATATCGTTACGATTACGTATACAAGAAAACAGGTTATAGAGTTTTCCACCCAACGATGATGATTATATGCGACATCTTTAAAGTGATAAGCCTCACTATCAGCGACGAAAACGTTAGTACAGAAAAAGACCTTACGGAAAAGGGTTACATGGTCAAGTGCTACGCAAACATCGATAACGCAACAGATATTGAAAGTATCAAACTTGCCACAAACAACTTAATACAGTTCAAGAAAGTTTTGCAGAAATACTTGGAATTGCAGATACCAGACAGGAAAGCGATGGACTTTAGTGTCAAGGACTATTAGCCGGGAGGTCGATTAAGCTAGTAGTAAGTAAAAAGTAGTTATAGCTGTTAATAATAATATACAAGATGCACGATCCTATTTCTATTTCATTTTGTTCAATTGTTTCTTCTTCTTTTCAATCTCCTTCTTTTTCTTTTTCAATTGATTGATTTTATCTTCTTTTTGATTGTTAGAGTATTGCATAGTTTTGTACAATTTTCTTTGCTTGTTACTCATCATGATCAGTTTCAAATCTTTTTCTTCATCAGCAGTATCAGCCTTTCTCTTCTTACTGTTTTTCTTTTCAACAGGAAGCTGATCTTTACCCTCTGTGTAAGAAACACCTTTGGATTCCATTTCCAATTCTTTTTGAGCCAGAACTTCATCATCGTAGACTTCATCTTCTTCTTGATCCTCATCACCTTCAGCAACTTCAATCTCTTCTTCTTCTTCTTCTTCTTCTTCTTCTTCTTCTTCTTCCCCGTCGTCTTTAGTTTCTTCTGCTGTTGGATCGTATCCCAAAGAATCACCCCATGGAGACAAATGTGGTGGCAAAGTTTCACCCGGTAGATACAAATTGGCAGCAACTAGTTCACCTTTGTTGACACTGTCAAACACCCACTGAGGTTGAATATATGTTCTTCCAGCAACTCTGTTTTTCAAAACTGGTCTGTCGACAATGTGATGTGTTATCTGCGACAAGTCTGGTTTTGTTTGTAACTGATCCACTTCAATTTCACTAATTACTTTCCCACCACAAGACAAAATCAAAAATTGCACAATGTCAATTGGCACTTCTCTTCCAACGAAAAAGGTGAAATTTTTGAACAAAACAGCTTGTGGAGAATCAAACATTTTAGGCTGTTCCAAAACATCCCCTTTGTTTTTGTTGTTATCTTCAAAAGTGTCTAAGCCTGTTTCAGTTTCAGGTTCTTCTTCTTGCTCATTTCCTTCTGTGTTTGATGCTTCTTCAGCAGCGTTTTCATCAGTGGTTTCTTTCTTGTCAGCCTCCAAAGCTTTAGCCAATGCTTCGTTGTCAACAGTGGCACCAACTTCAGAATTATTGGTATCGACACCAGATTTTTGAGATTCTTGTTGAGTTTCCAAAACATATGAAGACAACCCACCAATCAATTTTTCTTTGTTTGAGTCCAGTTTTGGTGGATAAACCAAACCGGCATCGTGATACAATTTGTACAAAACAAAATGCAACAATGTTGAGTAAAACTCCAAGAAAGTCAGCATGATTCTGAAATCAACATCAGATGGGATATTTTCTGGGAATTTGTATGGAACAATCCATCTCACTTCTTCCCCTCTGATGTTGGCACTGTAATACACACCTTTAATAGATACAAAAACTTTTCTAATCAATCTTTCTCTAGAAACAAATGCAAGCCATTCGTTGGTCAATTTGGTGGCTTCTTTGGTGATTTTGGTGGAAATTCTGTCGGTTGCTGGAAGATTGGCAAACAAAAACAACATGTTCAAAGCATCATCAATATCTCTAATGGCTTCAGGGAACGATGGGTATCTTTCTTTGATGACATGGTCCAAATTGTAATGCAATTTTCTTTGTTCGGTTTCCAGCTTACTAGCAGCAGAAACTTGACCTTTACCCAAATACTTGGTCAATTTTTTAACAAACGTTTTGTGTTCTCTAAATTTATGTAAAATAGGTTCATGCATCAAGTATTGGATATCTCTGAAATAGTAAAAAGTTGTTGGGGCAGTGGACCCCTTGTTTGCCTTCTTCTTGTTTCTTGGTTCTCTTGGATAGATCCCTTTGAAAATACATAATCTTCTGAAATCAGCCAACGACAATTGCAATTTTCTCACAGCTTGTGTTCTGGTGATGAAATTTCTGGCATTACCAGAGGTGTTTCTCTTCTTGATTCTCATTGTGCTGGAATGGGGTGTGTTTGTCTGGTTGGTTTTGTTCTTATCAAGACAAATCTCTTAGCCTAGACAACACAGAGTGATCTTATCTGATTTAAACCACACCAAGCCGATCTTACTCACTAATGTAACCAAGAAATCCTGAAATCGATGAGAATAACCGAGAGAACCATTAAAGCAAACCAAAGAAAGCAGAAAAAAAAAAAAAGAAATGTTAGATTTGTACCGAGAATGGGAATAATCAATAGTTGTCCGAGTTGTCAAAAAAAAAAAAAAAACAATACCAAATCGGACATTCGTAAAATGAAATGTCCGAACAAACGATAATGAAAACGGTTTTCCGCGGGAGAAATCAGCAGAGATAATGATGATCTTAAGGGCAATTTGGAGAATTGAAGACGTTGTTCCTGGGAGGGGGGAAGAGACCAGCGTGGTTAACCAGGATTCATGGTTTTGGGTGTCTCTTAAAGCTGTAGTTGCTGCAATGAGTTGTTAAGACCCTGAATTGAAGAAGTGTTGCCGCTGTGCTGCTGCTGTTGCTGACTTGAATTGTTCATCATGCGGGAGTCTATGGAAGCAGGGTGTGGTAGACGACTGTCTTCAAGCAAATCCAACATATAAGGCTCACACTCTGCATCCTCTTCTTGGACATTGAAGTAATGTGCACTAAAAGGACCATTAGCAGAGGTTTTGTATGAAGTGCAGTTGCTGTAATCCGTACTTTCATCATCTATCTCCATGCGCTCACACATGTTCTCGCCTGAAGGAACACTCATTGTTTCGTAGGGTTTGTTCATTACAGTTTCTGGATTGTGCAAACTTTTATTGAAAGTCACATACAGTCCAACATGACAATAGCCGTTGTTTTTGTTAAGTTGTAAAGTATTTTGGTTTTCGTACATATGCGGCAGGTTGAGTTGTTTGAGTAATTACTGGTGGTAATTTCTTTGAGTGTTATAAACCTGGACAAACTTTGATGGAAGTGAAAAGCAATAACCTTTCATTTGGTTGATCAAACTGTAGCAAAAGCTCAACAAAGTCATTTTTATCAAGGGGGTAAAATTAGAGGGGCTGTTTCTCAAGAAACTATCTTATTGCACGTGACGTTCCAGCTATTTTTGTTCACATCGAGAAACTTTTAGTGCGTTAGTGATAACAAAGTAACAACAAGCACTAAGGTCAAAGTGCTCAAGGAAACAAGCTTTTTTACCAGAGACAACCATTAACAAGCAAGAAAATAGCCCAAGAATGAATACTACGCGTGTATGTTTTACACAACTTAAAAAACCCAGAGTTGGCGATGCGTTCAAAAGTATAGAAGAGATCAAGACTTTCTTCGACCAGTTCTCTTGGTCAGTAAAAGATTTGGTCAATCCACAAGCAAATACACAAGAACTGCCCAGTAAAGCAGAAGTATCTAAATTACTTAGACTTTCTGGACTTCCACAGATAAAAGACACTCCTCAGGGCAATAAAGAGTTGCAAGAAATGCAGAAAAATTTGGCAACTCAAATCACGTTTATTAACAAATTGCAAAGCATAGAGTTGCCAGACGAGGCAAACATAAATCCACAGCATGCAAGAATCATGTCCAGAAAGGCTATCAAACCGTATACTTTGAAGGACCTACTTGCGCCCACTCATTCAACAGAGCCAGAAGACACACAAAATCTAGGCGAGCAAACAAATTCATGGGATGCTACTTCCTTGGCTTCAAACACCAAGAATTCTTCTGATTCTGCCAAGCACAAGTTTTTTGTACTTAGAGAAGGGCTTATTAAAAATAGAGAGTAATCATAAATTAGGACATGTATATAAGACTATTATTTACAAATGAGCAACAAAAATCACCAAACCATTTCAAAACAAGTCTCTCAATGATGTGATTCTTTTTGGCTGTTGCGCTCTTTTTTTTCTGATAATTTCTTGGAAATAGTAACCATAAGCAAGACCCATCAAGGACCCACCAAGATGTGCAGCATAATCAAACGTACCCCATCTGAAAACACACCCAGCCAAATTCCACAAAGCCCCTCCCAAGAATGCAACCCAGGCACCACCAGGTATAGGGAATACAAACAACATGATTTTGGCATGTGGGAACAAATAAGCAAAAGTTCCGAAAACACCAAACAGTGCACCAGAAGCACCTAGACTAGGTCCCCTGATCATCAGTCTCATAATACGAGGATACCAAAGAGAAAATAACGAACTCAGCATCAAACTGTTCATGTACAATGAGAAAAACCCTGCAGATCCTAACATGTTTGCTAAGCCAAACCCAAAGGACCACAAACATAACATGTTGGCACCAATATGCCAAATCTCTTGATGAGAAAAGGCACTTCCAATCAAAGACCACTTACTGAAAATAGCATCTTTTTCCAATAAAAAATATCTTCTTAGGAAATACCAATTTCTTGGGAATTGCCATAATGCGAAAACCAAAGCATTGATCCCTATTATAGACCATACCATAGCTTGTGGATTTTTTTGGAAATACGTGAAACCAGGAACATACTGAAATAAGTAAGGGGTAGCAAAAAAAGTGACTCCCATAAATATTAGTCCAAAGATTGTCATGTTTTTGACATCGTTGTTATTGCCTCCGCGGCTGTAATAAGATGGGTTGCCAAACCGATTCAATCTACTGAAATTGCTTCCACTGAAAACACTGCGCTTAGTGGAAAGTACTGCAGGAGACAAAAGTTTCTTGAAAAGAGTTAAACTTCTCTGATTTGTGTTTGCTCCATAGTGTTGAAATGTCTGCTTGAAGTAGTGTTTTCCGTGTAGGCCAAACCGCTGTACAACTTTCATTACAGGAATTCCCATTACAGAAGACGTAAGCGGTTTGCTGAGTCTCAAGGGCTGTTTGTTCTGTAGATGCACAGCATTGCTCAGGAAAAAAAGCTTCCCGTGGTCTTTCGTAAAGTTGTGTCCCTTTGCCACAGTGCTTTTTGCAAGGGTGACACTTTTAGCATTGAACAGTCTTGCTCTGGTTGGAAACATTGTTTTTTTTTTACGGGCCTATTACAACTACTTGTGGTTACACTGGTCAAGCAATTAACACAGCCCAGAAAAACTCAACAAAGAAGTCACTATAAACTTGATATCTTACTATTAATGTCAGTTTTTTCTCGCCCTGTAAAATGTACTCGGTTTTTTTTTTTTTTTATGTAGTCACCAGTTCCTTAATTTTTCGGAACATTACTTTTTCGACCTACTAAACAAACATCATAACTTCAAGATCTTCAAAAAAATCCAAGCACCTGCAAGCCAAAAAATTAAGAAGGCACTTAATACTTTGCAAATTAGACCTAAAACACCCCCCTCCCCCCACAACATGGCGTTTTTCTCCTCCTTTCGTGAAAAAGCAGACTCGTTTCTAAACTCAGATAACACAACAGAACACATAATACCAAAGACCAGAAATGAGCTTTTCCTAGAGAAATACAAGCTACCTGAAAAGGAGTTCTACATCAATGACTGCCAATGCGAGGTCAGTTTTCTTTCCCCAAATTTCAAGTCCACAGGAGACGTCTCTTATGATGTGAACAGTATTGACCCACTGAACGTGTTTTCTGGGAAAATATTTCTCAGCCCACGGTTCTTAATATTTGAGGACTCATTTGACCATCACTCTTGTGTTTTCACCATCAATATATCAACAGTGAGAAAAATGGAACGGGCCAATGTCAGCTCTTTGATGTTAGTGCTGACCTTGTATACCGGAGTCAAGTTAATCATCAAATTCATTGGGTTTTCCAGCAAATCAAACAATTTCATCATCTGCTTAAAAAAATGCCTTATCGAAAATATTCCAGTTGCCAAAGACGTATTGCCCATTTTTGTGAAAACTTGTTACTCCGAATACATGTATCATAAATATATAGCCAAAGATGATCTGTTGGATCTCAATTCCCCACCAGATACTGGTTTGGGTGCTAAATTTGGCTATCCAGGAGATCCACTAGTGACAAAGGAAGCCGTCAAACTGAAACTTTGGTTAGAATATTTCGAAAAACACGGAAGAAATTTGACTCTAGTAAAGAATCATCAGTATAACAAACTTATCAGAGTCGGTATATCAAACCAGTTGAGGGGAGAAATCTGGGAGATATCGTGTGGATCATTTTTCAAAAGATTTGCAAACCCAGGAGTGTACGAAAAGATCCTTCATACCAACAGAAATGGCGCGTCTCAAGCCATTGAGGAGATTGAAAAAGATTTGAATAGATCTTTACCAGAATACACGGCATATAGCACAGAGGAAGGGATTTCGAGGCTAAGAAGAGTGTTGACAGCATACTCGTGGAAAAACCCAGAAGTCGGATACTGTCAGGCCATGAACATTGTTGCTGCTGTTTTGCTTATCTTTATGTCTGAGGAACAAGCTTTTTGGTGCTTGTCAGAAATTTGCGACAATTATCTGGTAGGCTATTACTCAAAATCAATGTATGGCACACTGCTTGATCAAAAAGTTTTCGAATCTTTGTTGGAAGAAAGAATACCCGTTATATGGGATCACATAGTCAAATACGATATACAGATTTCTGTAATGACGCTATCGTGGTTTTTGTCATTGTTTAACACCGCCATACCGTTGGCATTTTCGTTCAGAATAATGGACATGTTTTGGATCAATGGACCAAAAACACTTTTCCAAGTTGCCTTAGCAATTATCAAGCTTGCTGGAGAAGACTTATTGCAAGCCACTGACGACGCCATGTTTATTTCAATGCTAAGGACTTTTTTCAAATCACTTGAGGACTACTCCAACTTCCAACAATTGATGAAAGTTGCTTTCAAAGAATTTTCTGTCATAACTGCCGAAATGGTTGAAAAAAAAAGAAGCAGATTCAGACAGTCCATAATGGAACAAACAATCAAAAGACACAATAAATACAATAAGGTTAGTGATACTAGCTCCACCAACTCTACATAAAATTACATAAAATTACATAAACACAACTTAACCAGCATTATAAGCGTGTATTTCAGTTTCATCAGCCACAGAATCTCCTTCTGTTATTGCGTCAATTGGCTTATATTCTTGACTGTGCATAAACTCTTCTCCATCATTAAAAACAATTTTCCGATTCGTATCCTCAGAGTTGGATACCTTGACCTCGTTTTTCAATAACTTGGACAATTGTTTGAAGGACTCGTATTTGGATTCTATTTTTTTCTTTGGCTTGAATTTGTTTCCAATAATTGTTCCGGTGTGGTGCAACACAACTTTGATAATATCCTTTTTCAATGTTGCAATAAAATCGCTTGTTGACCAAATCTTGTTTTTGTAGCTAATGGTTGGTACTTTTACAATCAAATTGTCAACATTGGTAATCACACTCTTGGAACCTCTGTAACTAACACAAACAGTCATGTGCCTGATCGTAAGCGATCTAATGTTTATGTATTTGCTAGATCTGTTCACCATCTCTTCCATACCATCGCCGGTTTCCACTATTTTCCCTGCAAGTTGGTTTTGTTTATTCACATTGGACTCAACATTTTGCACAGTTGGCATGTTTTCAAAGTCCCAGCTACCAATTGTTTTCACTCTCATCAAGGAATCCGGAGAGTCAATTGACTGAGCAGCCATTTTGTCATGCAGCTTATTTTTCAGTTCGGCTGGAGTTTTCAAATGACCGTTCCAGGTTGAGTTGCTTGGGCTGTCTTGATCTTCTTTTGATTTAGACCCACCGGTGTCCCTTGTGGTGAACAAAAAGTCAATGATTTGGTTCAAAGTAATGTGATCCATTTGGAATCTGATTGGTCTGCATCTGATGGTCAAGTCCTCAAGATCAGAGATCCCACCAACAGGAGTACCCAAAAACCACAAGATCTCTAGTAACGGACCTGGTACTGCTTTTGTCCCATTTTCTTCGTAAGGCGCTAGCAAGTCCACGTACACTGGGTTTTGTTGAAGATTGAAACAGCGCAAAGAAGAAATAGAAACTTTGTTTGTGTTTGCACCATCGCTGTCCTCGGTTCTTTGGAACAAGGTGTGTCCCAACCCAAAAGTGATGAAAGAGTCGTTGTTGTCGTGATACATTTCCCATATAATGTCATCGGCACTGATGATCCAAAGTAGTTTGGTAGAGTGTTTCAATCCTCTCATCTTGGCAAAATTTTTCTTCAAAGACGACATGATCATAATTAGCTCAAATCTAGTTGACTGCAATTCTGCCTCAATTTCCTGACATAGCTCGTTGTACATGTCAGGGTCCGTAAGTTTCAAAACGCCTCTTTGATAATGAATGTCCCTAATTTTGTTCTGCAAGCCCATGATAAAAGTAAAACTCAACTTGAAATTGCTTTTTAGCTCGTTAGCTAATATTGTTTTTGCCAAATTCTCCAATTTTTTGTTTACCGTAGATCCGTATTTCATAATGTCTTCTGCAATGTTGTATATTGCATTGTACTGAATAGCGTTTGAGGTGATGTGAAGTTCAGGAAAACCCACTCTCAACACCGGGTCCTCCTCATAAACCGAATGAAGAACCTTGTCAAAAAATAAAGGATTTGGTTTAGTGAAGGTCAAAAACATGTCAGTTTTTTTCAAAATGCTGTACGAGTTTATCAAGTCAGATTGATAACACGCTTCAAGAGGAATCCACGGAGGCCAATTGAAAATTTCATCCACCACCCCGTATCCCAACCCTTCAGTTTTAAACAAATCATTCTTGCACACGGACTCTTTGTTAAGCACGTAAAAATTTGTTTCACTCAGCAACGTACAGTATCTTGTCTCACGTACAGAATCCACAGAGCTGATGGCATTGGCATACAAACCGTCGTTTTGTACAACATCAATCAGTCCAACCTCAATGTTTTTTGGCGCAATAATCGCTGCCCACTCTTTCTCAGCTGTCGAAGAAACCTGTATTTGGGGAAGAATCAATTTTATCAAAATATTGTCCACTGTTTGAAACTTTTCATCAGCCACTTCTCGAATTAGCTCTTCGAATTTTTCTATGAATTCCGTGTTGGAGAGTATACCAGGGGTAGTCATCTTGCCAAATCGAGGAACTGACTCGGCAGTATTTTCTGTGCCAGACCAGTTCAACATTTCGTTCACAATAGATAAAGACTTGTGAGAAACGTAAAAGGTAGCTGCTTTTCTTTCGCCAAGCTTGATGAAATAGTTGGTCAAAAGATTTTTGGTTTTTCCGTTAATTTTCAACAAAATGTTGTGAATCATGAACCTGTTGTCAAAAGTGTTGGTGTTTGTATTTGAAGTTGCTAGTTTCATTTGACGTAAAGAGCCAAGCGTATCTGTTTGCACCAAAGACAAGTCCCCACCAGATTTGCGACGAGTCAGAACTACTTTATCCGTGTTTTCATTGTCAACAATACGAATGTCTTTGATGACTTCTTCTAGTGCTGCCTTGGAATCTTTTAGAAGCAAAATGGATTTGGAGAGAGAGGTCATTTTCTGTTGAGCGTCCCTTGTTGAGGGTTCTGATTGCCTTAAGATATTCAACTCATGTTTTTTGAACCGCAATTCTTGCTCAAGCTCATTAATTCTTTTTTGACAAATACGCCTTTGTGTTTCCTCAGGATGATTTTTTCCATACATACAGTCATGCGAGTCTTCACTTCCAAATGGATATTTCAAATCGTGAACTTTGCGGTCAATGTTACGAAAGTATGATATTCTGGGTGAAAATAACAATGGAATAGTGTAGTACTTGGCAAGAGCCTCAGACCGCAATTCAAAGTCTTCAAGGTCTATGAAATCAAAGAAGTTGTACCACTCTAAATCGTCAGCCTCCACACACGCATCTTTGACCGATTGATGGTTTTGAGAGCTATTGAACTCAGCAGACATCAACCTGACATCTGCGTTTTTGCAATCAACCTCACCTTGATCGATTTTCAATTTCCAAATATTCTTTTTCCTTTGTAGACGGTCGTCCATCAGAAGCATTTTTAACCGTTTGTGATGCAAGTCAAATTTGAACGATGTAACTTTCCCCTTCAGCCCGGTGAACTCGGTAACAGTTTCCAATTTTTGCCCTATGTGAGGGTGCCTGTATATATGAGAAATTTCTAATGGTGCCAAAGAAAGAGAATACTTGATAGTGAACAATGAAGATCCAAATTTCTTGGGATTTTGGACCAATGTTGAGAATAGCGGTCCTTGCCGGATAGGTCCTGATGTATAGGTGCCAAACAAGTGCCACCATTTTTTAAAGTGGTCACTGGAGGTTGGTGCTAAATGTGCAGAATTGCATGTACCTTCCTTGTTGTCAGAGTACACACCAATAGACATGTGGATAAAATCACTTCTAAATCCAGCATAAGAGTCGTGATTGCTTTTTTTGCTGGTATATTTTGGGTTTATCAAGTCCACACTGTAGTGATTTTTGAAGTGAGAAGTTCTAGGCTCTTCACCAGCCATTGCTTGATCCCCAGCCTCAAACAACAAACCCGCTTTCCAAGTGACATCACCCTTAAGTTGCATTAAAGCTTTTCTGAAACGGTCTTTTTGAGACAAAGTGGTGAAATCTCTAATACCCAATAAGAACCCCTTGGATTTGATAACTAAAAAGTCCTTCGGATCACTAGAGCCATGAATAGTCAAACAGGTACCTTCACGCCAAGCAAACGTCAACCCAGCACCGTCATCCGTGATCTTGTATGGATCACTGGAACCTTTAATGTTAAGGTGTAACTCACTACGAGGAGACCAATTCCACACCATTTTTCCATGAATTAATAACCTAAATTTGTCCCAAAATCCAATTTTTGGCGAGGGATCAAGCGGAGGCTTCGTGAAATAGTCAAACCAAATCATCACAGCTTGATACGCTGGTTGCAACGACTTACCCCAAGTGATGATGGAGGGGTCTTTGTGGTCAACATTGAACGTAACATTCATAAATGTTTTCACAGAGTTCAATGTACGAATAATATGGGATCCAAATATACTGTTTGTTTTTTCTAACTCGTCATCTTGCTTTATAAAAGGAACCCAAACAGATCTCTTGTTTTTGTAGTCAGCGTCTTGCTCAGCAAAGCACACGTCCCCGTCAAGCGTTAACCCTGAAAAGGAAAGAATTGGCAATAAATAATCACGCAACTGAAATTTCAATAAATCTGTCGACCATGAAATATTCATGGGAATCAAAGTTGTGTATTTTGTGTCTTTTGGAACATGTTTCCCATACTTCCAAATAAAGTCCGCAAAATTCTCAACACCAAAATTTGGCTCTTTGACCATCAAGTCCAAGTTCTCAAAAGCAACTAAAAACAACGACGTTTTCTCATGACCAAACAAAGTCTTAACCTTGCTTCCCAGAATTATTTTTTCAGTCAAATCAAAAGCCCCCACCCTGGTGAATAACTCTCTAGCTCTCTTTATCCTTTCTATCCAGGATCTGGAAAAGTTTCTGTAAAGTTTTTCTTTGTAATGAGCAATGGTTTCATCAGACATATTTTGATCAGCGTTGTTGTATATTTCTTCTTCCATAAACATGGTTTTCTGAAGTCTCAACTTTTGCTCAAGCAAACCAACTCTGTAAATCACACCTAAATCATGTTCAAATGGATCCTCTTCCACCCTCATCACCAATCTCCGTGTCCGGAGTCTAATCCTTGGTACATGTTTTGGATCTTCTGCAACAGGCACAACGTGTTTGAACTGAGGTAAGCTTTGAAAAGCAACTTTAAGCTGCTTGATTGTTTTCACAGTGGAAACAATTCTATCAATAAGCGTGTAGAATCTCAAATGGTACTCCGCTCTCAGCTGTATTAGTTTGGTTTGAATGTCAATCACTTGGTCGTTCACTTTCGACAACAAGTTGAATTTAAAGCCATCAATAACAAACAGTCTGACATATATGTCGTCGGCCTGTTTTGGAACGTAAACAGAGTGCGTTAAAATGTGAAATCTCTTGAATGTCAATGCAGAGTTTTGAAACTTCAAGTCATAGCATGTAAACAAAAGTTTCAAATCATTAGCAAAACCACCTTTAATCAAAATTACGTTGATCTGAACGACAAATGTTGCGGAAGTCGAACCGTTATCTTTTTTGACACTTTTTGGCATGTTTTTTGCCTCATTCGGGGCTAAAATCGTAGAAAAAACAGTCTTCATATAGAAGATCATCCACAACAAACAGATATCTAGGTCCAATCTGAATTGAGGAATAATCAACTTTTTCATCATGTCTGGAGAATCCGTGAAAGTTATGTTTTGCATTCTTGAAACAAATGTTTGCTCGGCTTCACACTCATTAACAGATATCACTTTGTTAATGTATACATTATCAATGTCACCTTTTGTAAATTTGTTCTTATAGTAAACAAAAGCGTTATCGATGTAAAATGATACACCATAGGCAGTATTGTAAAACTCTTTTGGAACGTCTTCTTGAACGGGTAAAAACCCACTTATACAGCTCATGCAAGAAAAGTCGATCAACTGAAATTTCACTTCCAGTTTTTGAAGCATGGACGATTGGTTCTCAGTTTCCGCTGCAGTATGACTTTTTGAACCTGATCCTGAAAACAATTGCTGCAATGAATGGAAATTATTTTTTGCAATTGTCAATGTTTTCAAACTGTTCAGAGTAATATGGAAATTTTTAACAATCACGTTCAAGACGTGTGGATTATCATTTGTGTTTTGAAGTTCAATCTTGTGCACTGCTGCAATTGGCAAATCAGAATTTTCATACTTGAATGTTAAAGAGGAATCCGAAAACTTGATGTAGTTGGAGGATGTTAGTTTTTCAAGTGTAGGCTGGTTGATTCTGACCAAAGCATCCCGACTTGCATCTTTCACAGATATACTTGAAGTGGTCAAGTAAGAATGCTGCAAATGCATGGATATTTCGTTATTTTTCCATATGAAAAAGGAATTCTCATCAATCATGTATTTGATGGAAAAGTTTGGTAGCAAAAATTTAAAATTGAATTTTGGAAAAGGTAAACCATCAAATAGAGACCCGCCGTTAGATTTTGAGTTTGAGGATGGTTCTTGGCTTTTGGAGGAGGAACCCGTGTGATGCAGAAAAAACTTCAAGTGGTCATAACCAAAAGATATCTTTGAATCAACTAGACCCATTGTGCAGTTGATGGTATTGAAATCGAGGTTCAATGATCTATCAGAAGTGGAGAAAACGTTCATCAAAGGAATGACAACCACCCTTTTTTGGAGCAGTTCAACGTACAAAGAGTTTGATGACAAAGTCATCTCAAATTTTGACTCCGGAAACAAATGTGTCAGAGACTTGACACTGAATATCATGTTTGCACAATGAAACTTTGTGCTATATTGTGGTACAGCAACAGTAATATTTTCAAACTTTAAATCCACAACATTCATAGCTTTCCAAAAAGGCTCCAATTTCTTAAGTTTCGAAAACAATCCTTTTTTGGTTTTTAGTTGAGCAGGTTGGTCAGATGTGGGATTAGGGGTTTTTTCAGAGTTGGAAGTTCTTGGAGGAAGACTTGTTGTAAAGTCGGATAAGCGCAAACTGGTGCTCCATTTCTTGATTGATAACAATTTGGATTCTTTGGAGTATTTACAACTGGTACTGATATTAAACTCAAAATGTTTCAGGTAAGTTCCCTTGTAGTCGGTGAATTCATGAAGAAAAATGTTGGCTGACAGGGCTTTTGATTTTGCGCTGTAAACAAGTTTGACAGCAGCATAGTCAATATAGTACTCTTGACCATCAACAACAAGTGAGATTTTTTGAAGAGAAATGTGTAACGGTATAAGTAACGAGGCAAAATATTGAATGATTTTTTTTTGCTTCACGAGCTTCTCCAAAGAAACTTCTAATTTCAATGGAGCATTGTCTGGAGAGCGTGAATTGCCAGATTTCTTTTCTTTTTGAGCTTTCTGAGACTTTAGATGCTCTTCTGTAATGTTGATAGTGACATCAACCAAGTCTAACACCAACGTCTTGTGATTTGAATTGTCAATTTTCTTTTTATTGAACCTGATTTTTGACACATAAATACTGGAGTCGTGACTCAAATTGATATTAGTTTTGTAAATGACATTAAGAAACCAAACCCCTATTGAAGTTTTCGCCACTTTTCCTTTACTGAAAAAACAGGCTAGGGTGAGCAGAAAAGTGGTTAAAAGTTTCTGCCAAACCAAGTAGATCAATAGCAGCAAAATTAGTGTTTGAAACTGATCTTGCAAGTAGTGTCTTGCGTATGTCGGAAGGCTGTTTCTAATGAGAGAAACTGCCCACATTTCAGTCTATTTTCTTAAAATAGTGGTGTTTCTGAAAGACGTTAAGGACGTTGAAAAGTTAGAGCAAAAGATAGAGTAGTGCAAATTGATGGACCTATTCTGTGTATTTATACTCTGGTTTCTTTTTTAGCTAATCAAAATGGTTTGGTCAGTAGAACCTCTTTGTTCTCTCTAGGAAAATAACCGCGCTGATAAACCTTCACAAAAGTCAAGGGAAGCTTAAATTACAAAGTTTAGACAAACGTTACTCCGTATTTTCCGGAGAAAAAAACCATTGTTGAGCAATTTATTTTTTTTTCGGTCGAAGGATCGGCTGATTTATTATCCGAGACCGAAGATCTGCATATGTGGCTACAATAAATATTTGGTCTGGTCACTGCAATGCCGAAGTGACGGTAATTGCATTTCAAAAGCTTGGAGAATTGTTTAAAGCTTCTATTGGTCAGCAACAAGTGTGTATTCTGTGTATATTTGTTCAATAAGCAAACGTGATCACTCATTATTCAGGGAAAGTCTCCCGGTGGTAGTTTGATGTTTTGGTCAGAGGCTTGTTTGAGCACTAATATCATACTTTCCTCCATGTTGACAATGTCGTTATGAGCTTGGCTAAGACTGAAGATCATGGCGAGCGTGTTGATATAGTGTGACTTGAAAAGATAGTCAAATGTCCCAAGCTCAATCCCGTTTAGCCATCCGTTGATAAGTGGCCAGAAATACAACGGTGCGACGGCATTGAAGCGATTTACCTTGGTTTTTTGGGCAACATCGTGACCACTGCGCACACCATTATGTTTTCCAAGTTTCCTAGACCTCCATACAACGGATCCTTGATCTATAGTATTTGAAAGTTGACTTGTTTCAAATGAGTTAAAAGGCTTGTCAATTTGGGACGCCTGTGACAGTCCGTCAAATCCTTTCCCAATATCTTCCAATCCACTTAAAACCCGTGCACTGAAACCTACTATGGTCAAAATAGATAAACGCTGCTGAAGAGTTAGGTCTTGTGTCAATAAAATTTCCATAACAGCGGTGATTTTTCTTGGTAACAAATTCAAAATAGCTGTTACATTCTGCACTCTAAGCTGCTCAAAGTCTTTATGCTCATGCTCGTTTGAAAGTTTCAGCAATATGTTCACCAACTCATCACAATAATACTCCAACTCTGACACATTGTCCTTCTTATGCATAATTAGCTTGAATGACTCTTTCATTGTAAAATGCGTATCTGCATTGCTCTGCTGCAATTTTGAAAACTGCTCAATCAAATCCTTCAAAAATATAATCTTCCTACCACGTACATTTTCTACGTGTTCATCGTCATCATCACTATCAACTTCGTCCAACGCCAGGTTATCAAATTTTGTTTCCAGCGTGCTGTGTGATTTCATCAAAGAGTTATCACGGCTAAGCAAATCCATTAGGGATGAGCCTTCTACGACTGTCACCACTTTATACCATGGCACATTCAAACAAGACGGCACGGTATAGTTCAAAGCGTCTCCAACAACACTTTTGCCAATAGACATTGTTCTGTTGATATAATCCTTATTATGGTTGTGCAACCGCTGAGTTATCGCGTCCATGAAGCTTGAATTAGACGTCATTTTTTGTGCGTCAACTGGTGTCAATTGATTCAGTGCTATTTGAAGAAGTTGGGAAAGCATTATGTCCTCATCATCCATTCTCTTATTATCTATATTAGAAGTACCCCATTCAACAAACAAGTAATTAATATATCTCAAGAGCCATCTCGCTGGTAGCGATATAATGTACATGTACTGTGTAATTTCATTTGAACAACTGTACGTAACCCAGGCATAATCAATAAACAACGGATTGATTTTTTTCATGACATAACTCATAGATCCAAGGTTTTCGTGGGTGAGGGTTTTGCTTAGGTACTTGAGCATCATGTGGTTCAACTTTTTCTTGTTCATTGTGATACTATTCTGATAAAATTTGGCCAAGTAGTTGTTTTCAAAAGCTTGCGTACTTCCAAATATCCAATGATCAAAGAAAACCTCTGGAACAACTGTTGGATTCAATTTGAGAAACGCTAGCAGCAAATCACCAAAATGCTTTTTTTGAGGATTGTTATTTTCCAAGCTTTGCAATTGCCGCAAAACCAGTTTCGAGTACTCCCTAATTGATAATAGTTCGTTCATAAAGTTGTACAATTTACTACCGCAAAATAGTGATGCAATGATGGAAATTTGGGCTTTGGTCATGTTTTCCTGACTGAGATATGTGTTTAGACAGGTCTGGTGTTTGTGCAAAACTCTGAGAATAGTTTTTTGGCAAACTTCGCTCAATGAAGAGGTGTCAGACCCTTTGACGAGCTGCGACATACACTCTATATGGCTAGCAACAACTGCGTCAATTGTGTCCAAAGTTTTTTCAGGAAGCGAAGGGGTGAAGGGAAGCACATATTGGATGATTGCAGGAAATGTGGCAATGTGTTTTTTGTCTTCAGGCTTGGTGCAAAGAGCATCCACAGCATCAAAAAACTCTTGAGAAGACGGACTGTTTCTGAGAATTCTGATCCATTTTTCTGAAGTGTTGTCCATAGTCAAAAGTCTGAGCAAGTTGGTAGGTTTCTCCTTTCATTTCGGCTGCTGCCTCAATGGACAGTCATTGTGGTTGGGCGCGTCCAAAACGATTCTCATCTCATTTACGTCAAATGCCCGTCGCGCATTGCGAATTTCCGAGCACTTTTTTATAGAGATCACGTTTTCACAAAAACACCAAAATTTACGAAAAACGTAAACAAAAACACGCATAGGTCTGAAAAAAACAGAGCTCTTAAACACTAAAGCAATCAGACATCAAATCAATCCAGACAAATACCCAAGCATCAAGCAATTTTAGATGAGCACCGAACCAAGTGAACTAGGTCTTCGATCAGAACGTTTGAGGGAGAATACCGTCAAGAAGCGCGGGGTTGTCGACCTTACTGATAGCAGTGAGGCAAAGCAAACGACTAAAAAATTAAAGTACTGTGACGCCAAAGTGACTCACGGACTGTTGTTTCGACCACAAGAGCTTTCATATGATACTTTGCATCAAAATCTGTCAACTCTGTTACTTCCTTCGCCCAATGAGCTATTCAACACAGCTGAAGTCAGAAAGGCTTTTGAAAATCTGTACAAGTACTGCGTTAAGCACCATCTTGTGAAAACTCTGCGTATTGTAATAGAGAAGCATTTGAATTACGTATTGTCTTTGCTCAAAGACTATAGCAACTACTCAAATGCAATTGGGGACGAAATTCTTTTTTTGCACAATATCACAAATCATAATGAATGCAAAGATATCATAGACATTTTACAAGCAGATTTTACCGCTTACAACAGTCAGTACTTAGGATCCATCAAAATGCTTTTGTTACAATACCTGTTGAAATCACCAGCTGAAGACAAATATAAAATGCCCCTGGTTACATTTTTTTCCAAAGACCAGCGATTTTTGTACGGTGGAAAACTCTCAACTATCAAACCAACTTCCATACTGAAAGTGCTTTTGCATTTATTCACCAAGTATCCTGAAATAAAAGCTTTTTTTGGAATGAAAATACTTCAGTATCAAAGTGAGTTTAGCATCGCATTTGAAACACTTGTCAAATCCAGCTCTTTTTCAAAATTTCAGAGAGTCGTACTTCAAGCTGCTTCACGGCTTGAGAGTGAGTATCATGAATTTGTTCATGTGTATTTTGCACATTGCCCGCTCAATTCAGAAGTGAAAAAATCAGAGCTATATCATCCCACTCCTAGCAACAAGACTTTTATAGTCAACGAAAGATGGCTGGCCAAAGTCGAAAAAAGTTTTGACCATACAGACAACTTAAAGATCTACCAGCTCTACTACCATTACATCCATTACTTGTATTTGTACAACACTCCACTCATCAAAGAACATTCCACACTTCTGGATCAAATACTGCTCACCATAAACAATAATCTGAAATCTTTCTACGCCAATCCTTCTTTGTTGAACACTGTCAAAGCAACAATCTACTACCTGGGTGAGTACTTATTTGACCACAAGCAATTTAAAAAAATTCCAAATGTGATCAACGTTGCTTTTAACCTCTACGTTACTCACAATACTGACGACTTATTGAAACTAGCAGCAAACTTTCAAATGAAGCTTTTTTACCAAACGGGTGAAAAAGACATATGGTCAAAGTTCAAAAAATTCATCAAATGTTCTTTTTCCATGGAACTCAAGTTTGCCATTTTTTCTCAAATTTACAATATTTTTCCAGTCATGGCTTTTCCTGGATTGAAAGGTTGTTGCGAGTTTGTTTTTGATGGCTGTGTTGAGCTCTCAAACTTGCTACCTGGTCTGCAGTTGGAGGAATTGGACTTTACTAGCTCACTGATGAACTGCTTGTTGTATTCCCAAACCGCCAAAAAAAAACACCAGATACCTATTGAGGGCTGGCCCATTTTGGTGCAAATGCTTTACCAGACACTGGATCCTTATGTTGAGTTGCCTTCTTTTGATGTGAACACCAAAATCAATCGACACGAGTGCCTCCATGAGAATCAAGTACTGGTAAAATGCATGTACAGTCTCTATTTGGAAATGAAAAAAAGAAGATGTGTCAATTTGAATACCATCACCACGTCCTACATTGAGAAGAGACTGAAAAAAAATGATTTTGAAGAATCTGTCATTGAAAATCTGTTTGTCTCAAATTTGGCAACTTATTTGAACTTCAACAATAACTATGAATTAGTCCAAAATTTGTATGAAGGTGTTCCTGAGTCTTACGTCAAAGGACAAATTCAAAAGTTTTTCACGGCGGCTGCGAGCCAGCTGACAAACAAGTGTACCGAAAAACCTAGATCAGTTGCTGGTATGAATTTGATCCTGAATCTTCCAGACCGTTTGAACACGTATGAAGTGCTTTTGCAGCAACTACTCACAACTCATGATAAAAAGTTATTTGAAACGCTTTTTTCTCTGCAGTTACCTGCGCAAGATCCGTCTGCATTTGATATACATAACAACTGTGGAAATCTCAACAATAAAGAGTACTCATGCGTCATTTTATTTAATGTGTCACTTTTCCTAACAGCAGGTAAATTACTATCCCACAGCAACCACCATGTAAATGCTTTTCGGTCGTTTGTGAAAGCGTTAACTTTATCAAATTCACTGATTAAAAAATCAGCAAAATTGGTGCAGAATGTCAGAGTCCAACTACTAAATTTGATAGTTGCCTGTTACGATTGTTTGCTGGAGGAGTGTGTGTTCATGAGTTTGACAAACCATTTTGAATACTTTATCAAAGAGTTTGTGAATTTGTCGCAAGTCATCACAGATCCAGTTATCCAGTTTGAATGTTATTATTTTGCACGCCTTTTTGCCAATCTCACAAGCGACAACAGTTACACTGCCATGGCCAAAAATGTCACTCATTTGATAGATATGAATCAAAATCTGGTTGCTCTGGGGAAACTCGCTTATGTTGACTCGAATGTTTCCTTGCTTTTCAAAGAGTATGGGAAACATCATTATTTTTTACTCACCAAATGGCTCATCAAATTGGGAGTACATATGAACGATATATCAACTCCATCCAATCTTTTAAATGGGCCTGAGATTAATGAAATTAAATATACAAAATTATCCATGATTGAATTACACCAATACTGGACTAGAACGGGTTACGACTACAAAGTGGCTGATTACATCAAGTCTTGCTCTGAGTTTTACGAAAAGCATTGTTGTTTCAATAGTAAAGATTTTACACCAGCGTCGCTAATATCACCTGTAATCAAACATGGCCCAGATATTAGTACTTTCCAATTTCCTAAAGATTACAATATTGTATCCATAGATATTTGTGTGGAGTCTAACAAACTGATTATTTCGCAATTTCTGGACAGTTTCCAAAACCATTTTTTTTTGGATGTAACAAGGAACGATAAAAAGTACAGTAACTTCTCTGATCTTATCAATGCATTTAAAACAATTGTTGATTTGAGCAACGGAACTACAGCAGCAGAGGTTACATCCTGTGTGAAAACTAAAGAAGACAGGAAAAAATGGTGGGAAACCAGGTTTGAACTGGACAGTAAAATGAAATCACTACTGCATTACATCGAAGAAAAGGTACTGGGTGCTTTCGCAAACATATTTGCTCCGTACTACTTTGACCAAAGTATGCCAGAATTCCAGAAATTTGAGCAGGAAACCAAGGCTTTGGGTTTAAAATTCAACATGCAACATCTTGGTCTAATCTTTAATCAAGAAAAACCCCATGAACTGATAGACAAAGGTATTATTGATGAGTACAGTTTGGGTTTGTTGAGAACTTTGATCAACAAACATGGAAAGAAACTTGAACTTTGCAAAAAACCTGTAAAGCACACCGTACTAATTACCAGTAATCAGTCGCACGCCATACCCTGGGAGAGTTTGGCAACACTGGAACCTCTTTCTGTTTCCAGAATGCCGTCTCTACACTCTCTTCATAAACTTTTGCAAACCCAAAATCAATGCATTCACATAACAAAAAAAGATGTTGCCATGATCATCAATCCAAATGGAGATCTACCCAAAACACAGACCAGATTTGAAAATCTTATTTTTGGCTGTGAAAGCGTAATAGTCAATGAGAAACCAACATCTAAACAATTCATGAACATGCTTGAAGAACGCAAAGCATTTGTGTATATTGGTCATGGTAGTGGAGACCAGTATGTGCGCGTTTCCGAAATCAAAAAATCAGCCAAAATATCTCCTTCCTTTCTTCTTGGCTGTTCATCAGCCTACATGAAACCAAGGGGTCAATTGAACAGTACAGGAACCATCACTGGTTATCTTCTTGGCGGGGCTCCATTCGTGGTGGGAAATCTATGGGACGTAACCGATAAAGACGTTGACAAATTCAGTTTGAGCATGTTTGAAAAAATGGGGTTTTTGAACACAAATGCAAACGAGTATCAAAACGTTGCTGCAGCTGTTTCAAGATCAAGAAACGTTTGTAAGCTGAGATATTTGAATGGTGCGGCCCCAATTGTGTACGGTTTACCAATTGAAATTAAGTTTTTGTAAAAAGCAATAATGTTTTTTGCCTTATATATCAATGTGATGATCTAGAAATGCTTTTATAACCTCTATCAACTCTTTATCCTTGGAAATATTTAGTTTAATAGGAAACACTTTCAACTCTGCCTCGCTTAGAGAAGGTATGTAGTAAAAATTAAAAGCAGGAGGTGCAGATGGGGGTATTTCTATAGGGCTTTTTGTGGAGTCGTATATGAGGTCCACAGATGTATTGTCATCAACAACTGTCCAACTGCTGGTGCTCTTGCGCAAGAGCCCCTCAAATATATAATTGCGCAAAATTTTCTCATAGCCTTTGATCTCGTTCAAAGATTCGTCCAAAAACTTGTTGCTCACAGAAAATGTTGGGGATACTAAAATACTCTGAGGTAGAGACTGTTTTATCTGACCTTGCTTCAAGTTTTCACAAGCTGCACGGCTATTACTGATATAAGAACTTTGCATCAGAGCACTTTGAGGCCACTGCGGAACCAATGCCACATTATCTGCAGTCGTTTTTGCTTTAAGTTGTATGAGGTAGGACTTGGGTGTTTTCTGTCTTGTGATACGATCTCTTCGCCCGGGGGCTTTTAAGCTATTAGCAAAAACATTATTTTCTAAATTAAAATTGGGCAGATCTAAGTGGGTAAACGTGTGTTCATTGGGCAGGTATTTTGGCAGTTTCCGCAATCTTTGGAAGGGATCTGTTATTGTTTTACCGGTACAGCTCTTTGACGCTTGTTTTATCAGCAGTTGGGGTAAAGCACTCATGCAAGGTTTTGTTTTCGTTTTGGTTTATATTTGTATCATGACTTCATATGATTAGGTTAAACAATTTCAAGATCTGATAAACGATGAGCGTTTTTTTGTTTTTTCTTCAGCGGGTGTCTCGTTTGGCAACTTTCTCCTCGCGTAGTTCCCGAATACAACTATAGGCCCTGATTTTTTTTTTGCGGAGACGAAAAGTATAAACCTAAGACCTTCCTTAGACGAAGTTGCTTGCACCGAAGAGAACAAGCCAAAAGAAAAAGCCAAAACAGTACATCAACTACTTTTAATGCCCAAGATTACAAGACCTTTGCTCCAAGAACATGTCACCAAGACCAAGTTCAGACATGCAATGCAGAGGGTAGCCAATCAGGCCATGGTCTTGACCGCGTGCGCAACAACGTCCCCCATTACCGAGGGTGATTTCCGTGGAGTGACTCTTTCTTCTGTTACTTCATTGGCTCTGCACCCTTCTCCTATGATGCAGTTTAATTTACAAGTGCCTTCTTTCACTTCAGAAGCCTTGCACAGAACAGGGTACTTTGCCATTCACTTGATGAGACCTAATAGCACAAGCGTTGAACTGGCAAAACTTTTCAGTAAAGGGTGTGTGGTGCAGCCATACATTGAGTCTCATTTGAGTATGATACGGAAAGAGATAAAGGAGTCTGGTGGACTGAAGAAGTTTTTTTCTAAAATTGAGCAAAGAAACGACATTATAGGCACTTTGAACAAGAAGACTGCAGACAATATAACGCAAGCTCCTGATCAATTAGCGGATCCACCAACTCCGGTTGTCAAGAAAAGGTTTTTGCCATTCAAACCTTTTACAATCTTGAAACCTACAGACTACACGGCTTATCCAATTGGTGTCACAAAAGTGCCACTGCTAAATAATTGCGACCGTGTGTTTATTTGCAAAGCTTTAAAGAATTTTCGTGTCGGTGACCACGAAATCTGGGTTGGAGAAGTTCAGGATATATTTTCAGGCGAGGAACTAAGAGATGATCATGTAAATATTGTAGACGACACCAAAACAAAAGACAACGCATTGGAAAGCACTGGTGGTTTGGTGTACTGCAACAGAGAGTTCAAGACTGTTGGCGCTAAAATTGAATAATTAAGATTTGCACAACACATTTTCGGAAAGCATAAATTCATAAACTAGATAGACGTGAAAGACACATTATGTGCACATTATATAAGAGAAAACTTGACATAATTTCACCCTCAATCATACAAAGACTTGAAAATATCCACTTTCCCACCTTGTGAAGCCAATTTTTCGTTATAAGCTTCAGGCATGTTTGATAGTTTTGAAGCGGAAGATTTTCTCAAGCCTCCCAAACTAGTCAATGAGGACAACGACGAAATTTTTCTATGACCTTTTTTGAAAGCATTATTTGGATTGTTGTACGTGGTTGTTGTGGTGGTAATGGTCTTTGAGCCTGGGGTTTGCTGATCCAAACCTGCAGTGTAGGCCAAGGATTGAAGTGCGCCAGCGCTTTTCACACTTGCTGGAGGTGACTGTGGCTTGTTGATGCTTTGTCTGGCAAGGGATGCAGCTGATTGCAATGTTTGGGGTGTGTTTTTCCCACTGTTTGGACCTTTCTTTGTCACTGGAATGCTAAAATACCCCCCACCAACAGGTGGACCATTAGCTGCTTGCTGTCCAGGAGGCGTAGCTTTTCTGCTGGTTGGTGCGGGTTTCAAGTTTGGTGAGCTATTAGTGCTAGACACGGTGGAAACAGCAGATGGATTTGCTGAAATATTTGGAGCACTGTTGTTGTGACTGGCATTTAGCATTGGAGGCTCAGTAGGGACAGGAACAGCGTCAAAAGTTGAGATGTGCTTTGCAGGAGTGGACTGTACAGAAGAAGGATCGGATGCAGCTTGCTGTTTTTGCAGTCCTGCTTCAACTTCTTTTTCCTGTTGTTCCAGCGGCTGTAATGCCAAATCAATATTATGCGACGGTGTTTCATTTTCGTCTTTTTGAAATGATATAGTGTGAATTGATGGAGGCATTTCAAGATGCATTGGGGCTGCCTGTGTCTGAAATGGTACTGTCGCATTATCTGTGGACTGACTTCTCATGTGTGTGACTGGGGCCTCTTTTAAAGATGCTGGGACTGGCAGCGTTTTTGGCTCTTCAAAAGGCTTTGCCTGTGGCGTGTCCGGGAACGGTTTAGGATCAGATGCTGTGATCAAATTCCCGTTGTCGTCAATTGAGGGAGTAATGGTGGTGCTCTGTGGGATGTTTGCTGGGTTGAAAACCGGTGGAGGTGGCATTTCCAAGTTCATTTTGAACTTCCGGTTTCCCATTGCGTTTTGGCCCAGAGCTCCAGCGTTTGCGGCAGCTCTTGCTTGTCTTTGTTGTTGTAGTTTCATATGTTGCAGGTTTTTCAAAGCTAAAATTTTTTCTTGAATGTATTTTGATCTGTCCATGGCGTTGGTGAAAGAGGTCAAATGTTTCAAATCTTGCACCCATTTTTTAAAAATTTGTTTTTGCTCCAATTCTGTAGAACCTGCAGGGTCAATGAAAATTTTGAAAGTCCAAGTGGTTTCAGAACTTGAAGAGCTGCTGGTTAAAGTGGACAAGGAAGGTGAAGAGGAGGAAACTTTAGAAGCTAAGGAAGCTGAAGATGAAGTTTTTGGTAAACCTTTAGACTTGCTCAAAGAAGGGTCGTGTTCGTGTTGGTTCAAATGGGCTGTGGAAGAATGCTTTTTCAAGAAACTGGATATTTTCTTTTTTGGGTTCTTACTCTTGTCCTTGTGAGGTTGTCCCAAATTGTCAGTTGAGCCTTTGTATCCTTCTGCTCTGTTCAATTCATTCAATGTTGAAGTAGACATGTTGCTGCTGTCAAAGCTAGAATCGGCAAACGGTTTTGTATTTTTCAAAACAAATTTTTCTTCATCAAACTCTGTCAAGATGCAGTCATTCAAACTAATCGACATGATGGGGGTCATCAGACTCTTTGCATTGGATTTGATCAAAGCGTCATCCAAATCTTCTTTATCTGTACTTGATTTGAAAAAATCTGCAGATTTGAACTCGTGTAGGTAATTTGAGGTCATAACAAAATAACTTTTAGAGTAGTTTTTCAAAAATTTGTTTTTCTTGTAAAGATAACCAGCTCTGATACACCTTGCCAGCGGAGATTTCATCAACGGGTATTTGATATCGTTCAATTTTCTTGGGATAGGCAAAGGATCGTTGGATTTCCAGTTTAACAAACTTTGTGGGTGGTTTGAAATAAAATTATCCCATTCAACAGCTGGTGGTTTTGACAAAATCCCTAACTGCAAATCATGACAAAGAGCTTGCAATTGCAATCTGATCTGAGCATCAATCAAGTTGGTATATTTAGATAAAGCTTTTTGAATTTCCAAATAAATGATTTTTTCCAATTCCAACCCATTTTTCTGCAAATTTGTGTATGAATCTTGCAAATAATGTTCTTCCAATAATTGTCTTTTCAACTGTAAGTCTAATTGCAATTTCAAAAGATATGGATCATTTTTGGGTTTGACAAAATTGTTTGCAGGGTTGATAAGTTCTGAATGGTACACAGACTTGTTGATTGTGTTTACCGATTCTTGACCATCATTGTTTTCAACAATGTTCAAAGCAGACATGTATTTGTTTAGCAATTGACCAGTCAAAGCAACGTGTTGTTTGATGTTTGTTTTGAAATCGTCATGCAATTCTTTGATTTCCTGAAGCTTTATTTTCAAATCTTTTTTCAAATCCTCTAATCTTGGAATGATTTTGTTATCCAATTCTTGAGACGCTTCGTATTGTTTTTGTGCCAAAGACATGTGATATTTTTTTAAAATAACTTGCAAATCCTGGATGGACCCTGATCCAAAGGGCAAATAGTCACCTGTATTGATGTTCAAAGCCTGTTGTTCAGCCAATGCTGCTGGATTTGAGGAAAAATCTTGTTGCTCTTTAGCCAAGCTCTCAATGTCGTACTGATCAGAAGAGTTTCCGGATCCAATCGAGTGAGTCGAAACATTTGTTTTTGATTTTGTTAGTTTAGGTCTTGCAAGTGAGCTTGCTGTGCTTCTTGCATCGCTGAAATAATCTGCGTTGTTGTCATTATCAAGGTGACTGTAAGCAGTATTTGAAGAATTGCTTCTCCCTGCACTGGGACGTGCATAACCGCCCAATGCAGAAGCAGAGTTTGATGCATTAGATGACGTTGTAGTTTTCGTTGTGCTTGTGGTTCCCATAACAATTTGTCCATTGTCTAACAAGTTTGGTAGCAAATTTTGAAATTTCACACTGTTTCTCAGATTGTTGTTGATTCTGGCAAACTGCTCTTGAGCCAAGGCGATTTCTCTAAAATATGCAATCAATGCTTTCAAGATTTTTTTCCATTTGTAGAATCTGTCAACAATGATTGTTGTTGGGTATTCGTTTGAGGTATTTGTTGAAGTACTACTGACAGTAGTTGTAAAATCTCTTTCAGCATCTTCAAAATCTTCATCAATGTCTTCTTTGAATGTGTTGCTGTGATGATTATTCCCAGTAAGTCCTTTCCCTAAAGCATGACTTTTCTGATTCAATTTGTTCAAAGCCATAGCAGATGAAGAAGATAAAAGTGATGCAGGAGTGTTTTTACCAGGTTTCCCACCACTCCCAGATATAAACGAAGAGCCTTTTTTCAAAGAAGGTTTCCCACCGTTGCTCCCTCCACCAGACATGGGTGTTGCAGTGGTTGTAGTAGTCGTTGTAGTTGTTGTTGTAGAAGTATTCCCGTTGATCCCAAGCGCCGTACCCCTTGGAGTTGGCACAGCAATGTAATAAGGGGAATGATAATCTGTCTTGGGCAAAACTTTTGTGCTTGCGGCTCCATTATTGTACTGGTAGTTGATACTGGCACTGCTATTGTTTGTTCCTGCAGCCGCACCATAAAAATTATGAGCATGAGCGTGAGTTTGAGTGTTGTCACCATACGCACCACTACCAGCACCGCTTTGATCTTGCCTATACCGTTGTGCGTAATACTGGTTTTCAGCCATATTATTTTGGAGAAGCGTGGGGGGTTTTTTTTTTCTTGGGGTTTCTGGATCAAGAGTATAGAGTGTTTATGATTTAAACTTTCAGATCATCTTCATTATATATTAACCATTTGATCATCAAATCATTTGACAGAATCAACTGATTGGCTAATAATATAGTAAATCTAATAATAGCATCTAGAAAACACACACGGTGATTAAAAGACCGAGGAAAAACTCACAGTGCAAGACCGAAAACCAAGCAGAACCGGATAAATTAGTGTAAAAGTTCGGGCGTACGAGCGAGAGTTAAGTGTATCGAGAGGATAAATTGGAGATACTTTAAGGCAGTTTGGCGAATATAAGTCTAGTGCCTTGTTTGATTAGAGAGGATGTTAATGGTTCTAAAAGCCACACGGGTCTGGCCCTTACTCCCTTAAACTCATCTCTTTTATATATACAAACAAATCAAAACCAGGACAGCCCGCCCGTGACTATGGAATTCTGTTTTAACTCGATAAGGTGCAGTATGAATGAAATATTGTTGGAATATCGAGTTAGACCTATGCTTTGTTGAAATCTAGAACAAATGACTCTATACCAGCAATTGGCCTCCTCATTTTTATCCCGATTAATCGGTGTAACGTCTTGTGATTAACCAATGACCTAGAAGCTCTATCACTTAAATTCTCGAATGTTTGGAAAATAAAAAGAAAAAGGTGTACACCCCTTAGTGATTTCTATTATAATCATTGATGCTCTAACTATTATGATCCATTCGTGATTTTTAATAAATCAACTCCCACTCTGCTGCATGCAGCCTTTTTACAAGACACAAACCATTTACAAAAATAACTCTATTGTGTATCTTTTGTGACTGCCTCTAATTTATCAAAGCGTAAAACAAAGCAGAGGCAGTGAGACACAGGTATTGTCGTAGTGAATGACTACAAGACTGCCTGAACTAACTAATACTATTACACCAACATTTATCAAGTACACACACACACAGAGAAAAAAATTACCACCACAAAGCATGGAACAAAAGAAGCACTCAAACAGAGTCATAAGAAGGTGACTCTAACAAATAAGAAGATGATCTACATCACGGCAAGTTTACGGGAGAATGTCATGAAACTCATACACTACTACTAATACCACTACTATTACTACTACTTCTTCTAGTTTGGCAGTCCAGAAAGAGGGTAACTTTCCAAGTTTGTCCGGTTATTTCAGTTGAAAATGACGGTATTGCTTTTGTTTTGCTTTCTGTTTTTTTTGTGTTCATTCGGATTCCACTACTATATCTATCTATCAAAAGCTGCTTCTTCTTCATCTTCTTCTTCTTCAATAGAAATCTTTTGTTTAGTGGAAGGTCAAGAGTCGTTGAGATGGAATTTTTGAAAATTTGAGTGAATTTATTGCAAATTAAGGAAGACGAAGATGATGATGATGATGATGATGATGATGATATTACAAGATGACATCTTATTGAATGTGGAGGAACACAAGAGAGCAACAGAGCCAAGAGATTCGAAAGACCAAGAGGTCTTCCACGGAGAAGTTACCAAGAACCAAAGGCCATGTAAACACAAATTGTAAACATCAAAAGCAAATCTATATAGAACAATACATACGTAAAGAACAATGTCTGTGAAAGAGCAAATAAACACGAAACCTAAAATTCTAGAACAAATCTCCAAATCAATGCTTCTTGGACGGAACAAGCTTCTTGTATGCTATTCTCACCATTGTTTGAAACCAATAAACGTTTAGAATATCTAGCATAAAATTACCACAAACAATGATGGATGCACTCAAGAAATCCATTCTTGGATCGTTCCGCACGATAACAAAATCATTAATCAAAAGACCAATTTGAACAAACCCCCAAACAATTCTGCAATTGAAAAATGTCAACATAAACACAATTTCGTTTATTAAGAAAAACTTGGTCAACAGACTGCCAAGCACAGTTTTTTTCTTGGAGTCTGCCAACGATGTAAATTGATACTTGATTGAGAACCATCTAATGTTTAAAAATGGATTGCTCAATTCGAAAATTAAAAAAATGCATGCGTAATAGTTAATAAAAGGTTTCAAACCAATGGAATACACCACAAACGACACCAATCCATGCATGACAAAGGGTAGAGTCGAACAATACATTGAAATAAACAAATCCCATAAGAAATACCCAGCAGCCATTAAGCAAATCACCACGTTTTCGCTTGTTGTTTCAAAAATTCTTGTATGAGCATGAGAAGTCAGTTGAGACAATTTATCAGGTTGAAACAGCGTTGCAAAATTAAACCAGTGGAAATAATACTCTTGATACTTGAAAATGGTTTTGATGCAAAGCTCCAATATGATCAACGATTGGACAAGAGATACAACATGCATGGCTATTTGTTGGTCGGATTTCAATAATTTGGTGATCAACTCACTTCTTTGGCTCAAGTCAATCCTTTGAAGAGGCTTTCCATCGCTCTTCTTGGAACTGTCCTTCTCAGAGGCAAACTCGCCCAGCAAGTTGTCTGATAACCATATTCTCAGCTTGAATGTGATTGGAAATATCATGTATAGCGAAACCAAATACAATAATTCGTAAAAAATAGCCACATAAACAATTTGATATATGTGCATGGCATAATATTGACTGATATAACCTGGTTTCACCAAGTATTGATCGATTATTGGATCGATTGTTGTTGTGAATATAGATAATTTGGGTATATTTAGTAGAAGAGTGACAAAGCTTTCAAACATGGGGAAGTAAAGGAGTGTGTGGTTCCTTGTGATTGGTGTTGGTTATAGACTTGATATCTCTTATTATTTGCAAACCTAAAACTATATTAATAGAAAGTCAACAATTCCCCCCGCACCTAAACGAATCGCCAGAATCAGCAAAACAAGACCTCGAAATGGGGTTTTCATCCAAAACATGTGAAAAATAAAACAAACGCGGTCAAAGAAAAGAAACAACAAAAAAAAATAATGATAATCCGGAAATAAGAGAGCGCTGTGAGAAGAAAAAAAAAAAAAAAAAAAAAAAACTCAAGCACGTGATTGTATTGCAGTTCAAGCTTACTTTGGTGCCTGGCCCAACACACACACACCAAGTGTCAATATCGTAATTTTAAAAGAACATATTAGTATACAAGCACTTAATACAATCCACCAGCTCATCTGCACATGTTTTCCACAAGCATTAATGGGTTTGCAGAGGCTCCAGACCATGGCGAGTTGTCTTTCTTTGAAGTGATATGTGTGATTACAGGTTCTAGTTGTTTTTGCAATCCACTAATCACCACTAATTCATTGGTTTCGTCGTTGGAAATTTGCTGCTGGCTAAACCCGCTGTTTCTCATAATATGCATCCCCAAATGGTCGCTTGTTACTGGAATGCCATGAGGACCACCTTTTCTCTTGCCGGAATGCCCATTTGATGCATCAAAGTCAAAAGACCAAAATGGAATAGAAGTAATTTTAGTCACACTGTTGTCTTTGTTTTCTAATTGTGGAATTTTCCAAGGTTTGGAAATAGCCACATTTTTGAAAACAAGGCTATTTTCATTTGCAACACTTTCCACAATAACAGTTCCAAACTTGTCACCGTGTTCCCCATCACAAAGTCTCGATTCGTCAAATTTAATGAAAGCTAGGAAATACTTGCTTGCAATAGTCTCGGTTGGATGCGCAGGAGGTTGGGCAAACAGGATGTTTCTTGGTACCTCAATGAAATTTGTCATGATTTGGAAACCGTGATCAATAGTTTGTTGGCTTGCACTGTCACTTCCAGAGATCAATTGCTCATTCAAATCACTGTTGAAACACACCCCATCTTCCAAAGAGCATTGCAAAAACTGAACTTCCGTTTCAAGTTCTTTTTTGTTATCACTAGCCAAACTAGTAATGAAAACCAAATGAGTATCAGTAAACAATGGAGTGAAAACTTGCTTATTTGTTGAAACAATCGAACCGGAATCGTAAAAAATGGATTTCCCAGAAACCACATTGGTCAATTCTGTGAAAGAGTTAACTTTATTGAATAATTTAATATCAAACATTTTCATTTTTTCCAATTTGTTTTTAGTAGTTTTAGTGTAAAAATCAGTGGAGGTGGTCAAAATAATGTGCAAGTCTTGGTTTACACTATCCAAAATCAATTGAACATCTTGAGGACCAATGAAATACTCTACTGGAGAACTTGAATCTTGAGCATTGGCTTTCTCCTTTGGCAAAGATTCCAATGTTTTTTTCAATGTCTTTGATGAACCCAATTGCGGGATATCCAAAATGGCTGGGAAACTCAAACTGAATTTGGAGAGCATGTTTTCTTTGTATGATTCAAATTTGTGGAAATTTTTCAAAGAGTTGGCAATACACTTGTCGAATTTCATTCTTTCTGGTTCGTCGTCTTTGCCGTGGTCCACATGGTCGTCCAAATATTGATCACAGTTACCAACATTGCTTTCTTCATCAATAAATTTCAAGTAATGAACCAGTTCTTCAATTTTCCCATTCAATTTGTGTTCCACTTCAAATTCATCATCGTCGGTGTTAGCATAAAAATCTTTGTTAAACAATCTCTTGTCCTGAACTTCTTGATAATTTTCATCAAACAATTGCATCAAAACATGGTTGGAAACGATTTTCTTGGAGTATTTTGTAAAACTGAACTCGATAATAGAAGAGACAAAAAAAACATTTTCTTGAGGCAACCAAAGAGATTCGGTTTTCAAAATTTTGTAATCATGTTCACCATCAACGAAATAATCAAAATCAACAGCTTTCATGTATTTTTCTTTGAAAACTTCTTTGATTTTTTCTGAATAAAATTCAAAATCTTTAGTCCATCCAGGTTTGTTTCCCATGGAAGTAAGAGTCAACGGTTCATGTTTCATATGGTGGATCTCTTCTTTGTTTGAGTAGTCAACATAGTAATCATCAACCCCATTAGAAAGTTCCTTCCCCTCATCATTTGATGATTCTAGCGATTTGTCCAAGTTGTAAATGAAATCCGAATCTTTGATATCCAAAAATCTGTTGATGATTTTGAAATATTTGAAGATGTTGATCCCGTAGTTTTCACTAATACTATTGAACGAGGAAAATTTCGATTCCGAAGGTTTCTTCTTCCCACCCTTGGTCTTATGATCAGGTTTAGATGGTTCGTCACTTGAAGCGTAAAAGGAGTCCAGCCACGAAGTATAATAACTAAACAGATCTTGATCTTGGTGAGGCTCATGGTGTCCGTATGCATCAACACCTCCGTGGTGTTTAAAATCATCGTTGTGGGACACAATCAAACTGGTGCTCTTGAAGATCCCAATGAAAATCAAAACAACAACTAATGTACTGAACCCGGTGATTACACCCATTTTCCACAAGCTGGTATTCCACATTCTGTAATTTTTGAAAAGTCTAATGATTTTACTCGTAATAGTGTTGATTTTCCAACCTAATGAATTTTGCTTATTGTCTGCAAATGAAAACTCAAAATCATCTGTTCCATTACTGCTGGTTGTTTTCCCACTGTTTTGGTGGTATGTCTTGCCAAAATCATCAAAATCATCGTCGTCGTCATCATCGCCACCAAGTTTATGTCTGGCTGACGGAGACGCATTGTTCAAGTCAAACAAAACATCTTCGTTGTTGTCGTCGTTGATATCAAAATCGTCATCAGCCGGATTGGCCAATCTTTCGTATTTCTTTCCTGCCATTTGTGTGCTGGGGGGTGGTGCGTGGTTTTGTTATTTTGTGACTATTGAAAGTAAGAGACAATTCTAATAAACGAATAAAGTTATTTCTTCTTAGTAGCAAGATTAATACGTTGTTGTTGTTGTTGTTGTTACAATATACTGACATGGTTATCATCGACAAAACACAGAAACCTCCTTGATGTTTATCATCTCAAATCACTTTGTTCATCAAGAGCGATAAATGTTCTCGACTAAAAATTACAGAAGAAAAACACGAAAATATGCTGAGAATGCAACATAAATAACGCTGTTATGCAACAAACTCTGACACAAGTGGAGAAACTTCAAAGACCAATATGCAAAATAACCTTAGGATTAAGCTTTTGTGAAGCGGAGGAGAGCCCTGGCAGACTGAAACCTTGACTCGTTGTTTTCCTCGGAAAGACAATTTACCTACAGCAATCACTCAAGCTCAGATAATAAACACTTGAACAAGAGCATCTTCATAAAACCTGTACAAGAAAAAGTCAGCAAAAATGCTCGTTTCAACCCACGTTTCGAATGCTCCAAGTTGCTTTATCCGAGTGAAAGCACTGCCTGTTTGAACGGGGTCAACTCAGTTTTTGGTCTAAGTTTTCTTCTTGCACTGGCAACTTCCTTGGCTATTTCACAAAAAGGAGTCAGACCAGACTAAACAATTGACTACATGAGTGTCCGTGTTTTCTGCCTCAGTCTAAGTCCACACGTAACACCACAATCTTGATACACACCTGGCATAACAGGCAGAGAGGTGATAACTATTGTAAGTCTAAGTGATTTATTCTTGCACAATTATAGCTCGCGCTTGCAAGCAGACAAACTCACAAATGAAAAGTGAAAAAAAAAAAAAAAAATTTTAAAAAAATTTTAAAAAAATTAAAAATATCACAAAAAACTCGCTCGAAGTCGAAATTTTAAAGCTAATTTCAGTTTTTTGTGTACGGTTGATTCTTTGAACTTGAAAGAGATCTTATGACTTGGGCTTGAAAAGGGTTGCTGCTGCAATCTCAGACAACAAAGTTTAAAAGTTATTTTTTTCAGAGTTATCGATGTTTATTGATGTTTATTCATATTTATTGGGCGTAACGCTGAGTCATTTAAGCAGTTGGAGAAAGTGCGTTACTGAGTCCTCTATTGTGTATATGTGGGTTAAGAGTCTTTCACGCGACAGATAAAGTGCCACGGAAGAGCTGCATATAGAGACTCTCCCTTCTTATTACTCTTTCCGTGCGACTCATCTACCGATATGTATTACACTTTTGTTTTTTTTTGGATCTCCTTTTAACTTTCCCAAACGTGTTTTCGAGTTCGAGTTCGAGTCCAAGTTCAAGTCCAAGTCCAAGTTCAAAATTTCAAACACAAATATTCATGGAGATGAAAAGGTAAATCCTGCTTTTGAAAAAATTATAGTCTTCCCATCTTGTTACCTTTGACCTGCACTCAGCACACCTTTTCAAAGACCCCAGAAAGCCTGAATAAACAACCTCAAATCCGCCTGCTCTCCCCACTAATGAGTACCATCAAAGCTAACAAGAGAATCAAAGCAATCACGCTGGTGATTCTCTTCACTATTGTGATTCTTGGAAGTGCAGTTCACATAATCAAGTCTTCGCGTGCCAAACACAGAAGCAGTACAAACTCCTTCATAAATGAACAACTAAACAAGTTGCAAGGGAAACCACCGACTGTTAGATCCAAATATGAGATGGCTAACAAAGCACACTTTTCCAACAGTAAACATCAGCGTGATTCGGACAAATTTGGGATCACGGAAGATTTGATCGAATGGAATGGTCATGGGTCCTACAAAGATAGTGTATACAAAGATTACCACATTGAAGGTTATGTTTCTCAATTGAGTGACTATGCTCAAAAAGATGTCTTACAATTAACGAGTAAAGATGCGGACAAAATCAAAGAATGGTATGCTTCGTGTGATAATTATAAGATTGGTGCCAATTTGAAATACTGGGAAACAGATTTGCATGAAGATTACGGTGGTACTAATGAACTATTGGACGGTAGAAAAGTCATTATGGACAAATATCCACAATTCTACCCCTTTGCAACCTCTAATGATGAAAAAGATGATAAATCTGAGTTGGAAACCGTTCAAAAAAGATGGTTTCAATTTGGTCCAAGTGGGGTTTGGCTTGAAGACATTCAAAGATTTTTGGTCTTGACAAGGTACATGTATGCTCCAAATGGATCTTTGAAATTTGTTCGTTGTTCTTTTGGTAAAATGGATTTATACGATAAAGATTGGAACTTGGTTAAAGGAGAAAGACTGATGTATAAGGATAACTCTGATTTGCCAACTGGATTCGAAAAATACTTGGATTTGCAACAACACCACTCTGAAGTTCATGAGACTTCTAAAAGCGATGTTCAGCATTTGGAAGACTATGTTGTGGCCAATTTGCAAAGCGAATTAAACTACAATCAACATTGCGACTCCATTTCCAACGAAAACGATCAAAAGTCCTGCAAGGCTAAAAACGAAAAAATCATGAAGACTGTCAACGCAAGAAAAGAACACATCTTGGACAAATACTCTATTCAATTTCCAAATTTCATCAATGTCGCAATGGACGTTGATGAAGGGACTTGGTTAGCAGGTGTGGAAGATCCAAGAGTGACTGTTAAGAAATACCCGGTAGAAGAACCATTGGTCTTGTTCAACATGATCACCAAGGACGGGAATAGGTACATGCATGCTTACTACCCACTGAGATCGAAAAACAGACAAATCAAATTCACCATTAAAGATAGAAACCCAGAGTACATGGAAAAAAATTGGACTCCATTCTTCTTAGAAGAAGACGAGCATTTTGCTCATGACGTCAATTCTTTAAACAGAGGGTACATCAGATTCATTTACAAGTACAACCCATTGAAAATTTTGAAATGTTCCTTGAACGATGGGAGATGTGACATTGTCTTTGACAACTACAAGATGCTGTACGAATTGAGCAACATCTATGCCAACGCAGATAGCGATGCCTTCAACAACTTGAAAGCTGTTCGTGGTGCTTCTCAGTTGGTTCCCTTACCATCTGTTGTGCCACAAGTCGAGGGGGTCAATTTGTGGGTCACTTTTGCTAAAACCCATTTGGACAATTGTGGGTGTGGTGAAAGATTTTACAGACCACTATTGATTGTTTTCAGTGAAAGCCAAGGGATCTATACCCAGGAGCTACTGGTTCCAGTTATTGATTTTGATTTGGATGTCTTGGGGTGGAACAGAAAGGACAACACTTGTACCGGTTACAACGTTTTCAATCCAAACTCGATTTCGTCCTGGGATGTTGTGGAACAAGACTCAAAGACGGGCAAATTCAACGATTACATGACAATTTTGACCTCTGAAGCGGACTACAGATCAAGAAGAATTGTTATTAGAGGTTTGCTAGATTTCATCTTGACTGCGTACAAATCCAAGAAAGTTGATGAAAATAATTTGAAAACAAGAAACCCGCAATTGAGTAAGAAAATGTTTGGGTCTGTGATTCAGTGTATGAGTGACGAAATCGAACAAAGATGTTCTGATTACGGGAAACTTCATCCTGAAAACGATTCGTAATAGTGTAATTGTGTATTTATGTGTGTATAAAAAAGAAAAAATTACAAAACACAGGGGAGTCGCTTTGCTCATGACAACTTATGTTCAACACTCACGTTGTTAGTACGAGCAAAAAAAAAGTACTAGCTTTATTCCTGCTAACGTTAGTCCGCTACGCTACCATTTGCTGCGCTTATGATAGCTTGCTTATGATAGCTTGCTTATGAGAATTTGCTCTTGATAGCTTGGCTCACTTTGAAGTATCCACAACATATCTACCCAAAATTTTACCTTGTTCCATCTCTTCATAAATTCTTGGTAATTCACTCAACCCAACAATCTTGATTGGAGATTTAACTAATCCTCTAGAAAAAAATTCAATAGCTTCTCTTGAGTCTGCTCTGTTCCCAACATAAGAACCAACAATTTTGTAAGATTTAACAACTTGATCAAAAACACTAGATCTGCAAACAGCCCCAGCAGGCAAACCAACAAGAACAACAGTCCCATTGGATCTAACATATTGGGTTGATTGTTCAATGGCTTTTTCAGAAACAGAAACATTAATAACACCATGAGCACCACCTTGTGTTGCTTCCAAAATGGCCTTTGGGATATCTTTTTCCTTGGTGAAATCAACAAATTTCTCACCACCTAAATCATAAAACAACTTTTCTTTTCCCTCACCACCATCAATCCCCAAAACTCTCAAACCCATAGCTTTTGCATATTGAACTGCTAAAGAACCCAAACCACCAGCGGCACCAGACACAGCACACCATTGACCAGGTTTCAAATTAGCAGATTTAATAGCTTTGAATACAGTGATACCAGCACACAAGATAGGGGCCACTTCAGCCAAATCCGCACCTGGAGGAATTTTGGCAGCTTGAACAGCATCAGCAGTAGCGTATTGTTGGAAAGACCCATTATGGGTGTATCCTGACAAATCTGCTTGTGGACAATTGGATTCGTGTCCCAATTCACATTCCTCACAGTTCATACATGATCCGTTTAACCACTTGATACCGGCATAATCTCCTAATTCCCAGCCCTTAACCTCACTTCCAATACCAACAACAACACCAGCACCTTCATGACCACCAACCAAATATGGATCCAATTTAACTGCAAGAGGCCAATCTCCCTTCCACGCGTGCAAGTCAGTATGACACACCCCAGAGTATTTCACATTGATCAAAAGCTCGTTGGATTTTGGCTTTGGAACATCAATGTCTTGGTATAGCAAGTCACCGCCATTTTTATAAAAGATAACAGCTTTTTGTTGTTCTGGAATTTCACTGGACATTTTAATTAATTTTGAATAGTTTAGTATTTTTAGTTTTAGATGTTTTTTGTTGAGTTTGCAATTTTTAGAAGGGTGATTGAGAGACAATGAGAAAAAAACATCGCAAGAGCTTTAATGAAATAATCCCTTCTTATATACGAAAGAGTCAAGAAAGATAGTCTCGAGACTTATTCAAAGCTATCACTTTCAAGTTTAATACTCATTTGTCCCTATTTGTGTACACTTTTTTTATTTTTATTTTTTTTAATTAAAACTGTGTCATTTTTGTGACATTGTCTCCAGTGGTTTCCTTTTACCCCGAACTTGAAAAAAAAACAAACCACATTGCTGTTCTTCTCTTTCCTTCCCTTCTCCTCCTCCCCACAATGAATATTTGCTTAAATGCGCCAATAATTACTCAAACCACTGCACATTACGTAATAATACAGACAAAATAATAAAAAACATACGGACCAAGGGAATCCATAACCCATATCAAACCTTGTAACACTCCGAGTTCACTGCTCCTTAAACATGCTGTAAATCTAAAGTGCAGGAAACCCAGCAATCACAGTAATCAGAAATAAAAAAAAAAAAAAAAAAAAAATGTTTACAAAAAGTTTTATCAATATAACAAGTGACTGCACCTCGAGAAGAGAGAGACACCACCATCAATTACGTAAGCAAAAGTCTTAAATGCACTTTGTCAATCACTTTTTAAATAAATGCTGCTTTCCGACAAAAAAACGGTCCACTAAATTCCGTCTCCCGTTTTGGTACATTTCAATTTCCCGATGACACTTCGCTAAACTCTCTTTCTCTCCCGGCTCTCTCCCTGCCCCCCACAATCAACATTTCCCGAAATACGGAAAATTTGCAACTTTAGATACGGAGAGAAAAAAATAGAAAATCTTTAACTACCTTCAGTTCGGTAGACCGAAACACATTTGAAAGAGCAGAAATTGTCCGATGTTGTGTACGTGGTTGTCCGACTAATCCACGTGATTTAGAAGTCTTCAAAATGGCAAGACAAGAAAATGTATCCTAAAGTTCAATTCAAATCGAATGCACTGAGATGTTACAAAGTTATGAAAACAAGCGTATATCTAGATCAAAAGTCTTTTATAATGAAAACAGAAGTTGCTAAACAAATAAGTTATTTGCACTTGCTAAATTTCGTGTGTGTGAAGCTAGTTGTTTCTCTTTTCATTCGCATCTTTAGCATCCTTAGTAGCCAGTAACATTGCCGCTCTGTTCATTTGAATGACATTAGCAATCTGCTTGAAAATGTACCCTGGCAAACAAATAATCAAAGTGACCAACCCCAAAGTTGAGTATTTTGGGAAAGAGTACCAGTACAATGCCAAATAAAACAACTCGTTAAAAGCACAAATTGTAAACAAAACATCTCTTCTGCTATAATACAAATTCAATAACCACTGTTCCTTTTCGATTTTTTTATGTGTAGTTTCCTTCGTACAGTTCAAAGTGGCGTACATGTGCATGTAGTGACTACTCAAGTCCAATGCGTTTAATAATTGCAAAACAGGCACTAAAAGTGGCCATCTGTCAAAATACGCACAGCACAAATAACAGATCAAGCATGCCGTGGTGCTTCTGTCGGAAACCATGTCCAAGACTGCTCCAAACAGACTGCACTGGTCGTATTTCCGCGCCATCGTTCCGTCTACAGCATCCAGCAAACAACTGATCCCATAAACAATGGTTGTGTACGTTGGATGAGATCTCATAAGAAATAATGACAAAATCATAGTAATGACTCTACTGAATCCAATCTTGTTTGGAATATAATGTAACACATCGGTTGGTGTGATTTGTTTGGTTTTGGACACTGGTTCGGTGGAAGACATTGGACGTGCTATTTATTTATTTATTTTTTTTGGGTTTGACTTTGTTAGTCTGTGGTATAGTTTTATTGGGGTATCATTCATTTATTCCGCCCGTGTACGAACCGATCAAATACGCTAAGATCAACCAAACATTGGAAAACTCAAACAATCAGTAGACACAGTACCAAGAAAAAAATTAAGCAAGCCGAAAATAAAAAAAAACTGGTACCCGGAAGAGGCAGTCTGTAAGAGCTAATAGACTAGAATATTATGAGTATATACTAATAACAATGATGTGCAAAGGTCAAGGAGAAGATGAGTAGTAAAGGTCAAGCCACTAATACAAAAGACGGTAAGAAATACTCGCTGTCTTTCGTATTGGTGTCGCTCGTAATAGTTACGCTCGCATTAGTCGCCCCAAAACAAACTCATAAACACTCAAAGTAATGGCAGTTGTTGGAGCACTTTTCAAAAGACCCATAGTCAAACCTTGATAAAAAGTTCTCCACCCTTCTTTTTGCAACATATGATATGCTATTTTCACAAAATTTTTGTGTAGACTGTATTCTTTATAAGTGCCTGCTTCCTGGGTGTACTTGGTTATATTTTGCGAGGCCATGATCTGAATTCTTCTCCGAACGGTGTCCAAGGGGAAGGTTGCAGTTTTCGATATGATTCCTGTTATTGATGAAGACATTGCATTTAAAGTTTGTGTGTTTTCATGGGTTTCACAGTATATCTTTAAGCTCTCATAAACTGAAAAAATTATTGAAGTGCTCAGTGTCACAGATACAACTGAACTAGAGCAACCTTTGAACAACCCAAAAATCCCATTTTCTTTGACCCAAATTTCTCTTAGAGTGTTGAACATAGATAGTCTTGCATGAGGCGCAGAGCTAGAAGAATTAGTAGTCGTAGTAGTACAAGAAGTGGTTGGTGTACCCCTAGTTTGGTTCAAAGTAGCCACAAACCTCGTTCGAACAACATCACAAGGGTATGACACAATACTCGAAGTCACCCCACTCAGCGCCCCAACACACATGCTTTGCAAACTGTCATTATTGGCAAACTTGAAATGCGAATTGAAAAAAGAATACGAAGAGAATTGTACACTACCATAAATCACATACATGTATAGTCCAGGCACATTCCCCTTGTAAAAACAGCCTAATCCGTGCAGGTGTCTAAGCAAACCTTGAGTCAATTTGCTTCCTGAAGAGCGACGAGGTGTATAGTTGTAAACACCTTCTTGATAAACACTCTTGATCAATTGCAATAATCTTGTTTGATTTGAACTACCTGCATGTGTCCTTGGAATCAATTGAGACTTGATTTTCAAAACATCCAAAGGTGCAGTCATGGTTCGTGCAGCTATCCCGCTACAACTTCCAGCTATAAATGATTTGAACACAGAAATCTGACTCCCACTTCTCAAATGGTCGGTGCTGTTGTGTTTTGTGTTATTTGTATGATCTGAATCAGGTTCATTAACGTTGGTTCCCATATAAAAAAAAAAAGTTTTCTAAAAAGTGCACAAAGATGGGGGTATAGAGCCAAGTATTGCAATCTTACTGTTTCTGTTTTCTGTTGTGGCAAACGATTGCTTAGATGCTCATCCCATCCGAAGTTGGGTATTTCTTATCTCAAGTTTTCATTCGAAGTAATGTAGAAAACGATCTTGAATTTTATACTAAAATACTCCAACAATAATGCAAGCGAACTGTGTATAGTCTAAAAGTTACCTTTAACCGTGTGTGGAAAGTCATCACGGCAACAAGACAAGCATGCATCTCTTTCCACATCAAGAGAAGCGGTTCACAGACCTCCGAAACTGAAGAAGTTTGAGTCAGGCAGGCTAAGTCAGAGGGAAACCAAGAGAGCCAAGAGAGCTTCAGATGGGTAAAAAAAAAATAATAAAAAATGGAAATGTTCAAAAAAAAGGTCGTACCCGGATTCGAACCGGGGTTGGTCGGATCAAAACCGACAGTGATAACCACTACACTATACAACCTAACAGTTGTTGATTCTAAGATTTTGGTGGTTTACATATTGGGCAGGTTCATTAAAATTTCACTAGCTAATGAAAAAAGAAAAGAAATAGACAAAATACACGCTTTCGAAGAGTTCAACTGTCTCACAGTATCCCAAAGCTTCTTCTCAAGAACAAGCCAAACCCCTTCTTCCCCTTTCCAGAACAACAGAGCAAGAACCCTACTAACCAATGTCTTCTTTGAAATTGAAAACCTCATTATTGGAAAATGTGGACGGTTCATGTGAGCTATCCACTGCAAACTCCAAAGTTATCGTTTCCGTCACGGGGCCCATCGAGCCTAAGCAAAGACAAGAGATGCCCCAACAATTGGCATTAGAAGTAATTATCAAACCTTCTATTGGAATTGGTCCAACAACGAGAGAAGTCCTCATGCAAGATAAACTGAGTCAAGTGCTCCAAAGTTGCTTGTGCAATTATTTATACCCACGAAAACTATTGCAAGTGACTTTGCAAGTACTGGAAAACCCATATGATAACAAGACTGCCGGGACTAACAATGAAGGCTCTACAAATGGGAACAGCTATGATCCTGTGTTGAGTGCACTTTGTGATCTGAACTCATGCATTAATGCTAGTTTCTTGGGTATTGTTGATTCAGCAGTTGGTTTGAAAAGCAGTTTTGTCAGTACTTTAATTGGAGTTGGTAGAGAGAGCAACAACGAGTTGTATAACATCGCTGAACAGCCTGTTGATAAAATAATACCAAACTCAGAGTTTTTCCAAAGTTTGCATTTAGTCGTGATGGAAATCATTGATAACAAATGTGCTAACGTGTTGATGATTGATTCTACAGGCTCATTCAAAGACCAAGACTTGTTAAAAGTATTGCAGCAAGCTGAGATTAACTGTCTAAATACTTTCAAAGGTTTCAGATCAGTGATAAAAGATAAAATTCAAAAAGATTTCATGTGGAAAAACATCAACTAATCAATTGACATTCCATCATGCATAAACTTTTATAGATCTAATAATACTCACCTGTACCAAAACATAAATCAAATTAATTCTCTTTTTTGTTTGTTAAATAACATATACATAAGTTCAATAATGCAAGATCAATAGCCCATTCACAATTTCAATCTTTGCAAGTTGGCAATGGTGGCTTCCAAACCATCAATTTCAGAAACGATATCTTGCAATCTTGTTTGAGTTTGTTGTTTAACATCTTCACTAGCCTTTTCAGTAAAATCTTTTGAAGAAATGGTTTTTTCAATAGATTGTTTAGATTTCACAATTTTTTCCAATTTCTTTTCAGTTTTGGTAATTTCAGAATCAATATCAACTTGACCCTTAACCAAAATATGGACATTAACATCAGCATTGACACTTTCCAAAACACAACCTTCAGGAATTTTATCATTTTTGTCGAAAACTGCAACTTCATCAATAGCTTTAATCAATGAAACAATAGAAGTTTTTTGAGATTCAAAAATCTCATGGAAAGAAGCAGATTCAATATATAATTTCCCATTTTTCAAGATGTTGTATTTGGCAAAAACAGATCTAGAAGCCTTGATAGTGTCCAAAACCAAGTTGTAGTCATTGTAGGCTTTGATATTGTCATAAGTTTCATTGTAAACTGGGTATTTGGCTTTGACAATGGTAACACTGGTTTCAGTGCTTCTCTTTGGCAATCTTTGCCACATTTCTTCAGAAACAAATGGCATAAATGGATGGATCAATCTCAATGCGTTGTCCAACAAAATGTACAAAGTGTCCTTGGCAGACTTTTGTTCAGTAGCGGTACCTTGATCAATCAAGTATTTAGAGTTTTCAATGTAAACATCACACACCAAGTACCAAAATTCGTAAATTGCACTGGTAGAATTCAAGAAATCTCTAGAATCCAAAGCTTCATTAACAACTTTGTTAGTTTCAGTCAATTTGTGCAAAATCCATTTTTCGACCAAAGATTCATTCCCACTCATTTTTTCTTCACTTGGAGGTTGGTAATCGTCACCCAATCTCATCAAGGCAAATTTAGTAGCTTGGTAAATTTTGTTACAGAATTTTCTGTAACCTTCCACTCTCAAAATATCCAAGTTGATATCTCTACCACCAGTGGTGTAAGCACATAGAGCAAATCTTAGAGCATCGGTACCACATTGTGGAATACCATTTGGATAAGATTCTTTTTGACCAGCTTTAGCTTTTTCAATTTCTCTTGGATCCAAGTTCCCGTTGTACAACTTAGCATGCAAAGCTTTCAAGTCAATACCTCTGATAACATCCAATGGATCAACAACGTTACCCAATGATTTAGACATTTTTCTCCCCTGGGCATCTCTAACCAAAGAGTGGCAAAAAACTTCCTTGAAAGGAACGCTACCAGTCAATTTGACACCCAACATAATCATTCTAACAACCCAGAAAAACAAAATATCCCAACCAGTTTCCAACATAGAGAAAGGATAGAATTTTTCCATGTCTTGAGTAACTTTTGGCCATCCCAAAGTAGAGAAAGGCCATAGACCAGAAGAAAACCAAGTATCCAAAACATCTTCATCTTGTTCCAAGGTGTAGTTGTCATCTGGGAAACGTAATTTAGCTTTGCCTCTTGCTTCTTCCTCTGTTTTACCAGCAACCCAGTGTTTGTCTTGAGTTCTTCTCAAAGCATTTTCTTCATCAGAAGTGCCTTCAATGTTGATGAAATAAACTGGACATCTGTGGCCCCACCATAGTTGTCTAGAAATACACCAATCTTGAATGTTTTCCAACCAATGGAAGTATTCAGCTTCAGAGGATTTTGGTGTGATGGTGATTTCACCGTTTTTAACAACTTTGATAGCTTGTTTGGCCATAGTTTCTTGAGCAACCCACCATTGAGGTTTCAACAATGGTTCAATGATATCACCCGATCTGGAACAAGTTGGAATAACCATCTCGTTATCTTGTTGATCAATAAACAGCCCCTTTTCTTTCAATTTAGCAATAACCAATTTTCTGGCATCAAATCTTTTAACACCACTCCATTCTGGACCACATTCGTCATTCAACAAACCGTCATCGGTCAAAATGTTGATGAATTCCAAATTGTGTCTTTTACCAGTGTTGTAATCGTTAGCGTCATGAGCTGGAGTGATTTTGACAGCACCAGTACCAAATTCCATGTCAACAGTTTCAGCATCAACAATGATTGGCAATTTTCTGTCCAAAAATGGATGTTGAGCAAATTTACCGTGCAAGTGGGTGTATCTTTTGTCATCTGGATGAACTGCAATGGCAGTATCACCAAACAAAGTTTCAGGTCTAGTAGTTGCGACAATAATTCTTTCATCGGAATCCACAATTTGGTAAGCATACGAGGTCAAACAACCAAATTCGACTTTTTCGTCATAACCTGGAACACTCAATTCGGTTCTACCTTTGACTTCTTTGTTTTCAACTTCCAAATTGGAAATAGCTGTGTTCAATTTAGAAGACCAATTGACCAATCTAGATGATCTGTAAATGGTTCCTGCGTCATGCAATCTAATGAAGGCTTCTTCAACGGCATCGGTCAGTTCTGGAGACAAAGTGAAAGCTTCTCTAGACCAATCATAAGAGGCCCCCAATTTTTGAATTTGAGATTTGATTTTTTGGTGGTATTCTTCTTTCCATTCCCAAACTTTACCAACAAATTCTTCTCTTTCGAAATCGTGTCTTGTCTTTTTCTCAGTAGCCCAAATTTTTTTCTCAACAACAGATTGAGTAGCAATCCCTGCGTGATCAAAACCTGGCAAGAACAAAACGGTTTTACCTTTCATTCTGTTGTATCTAATCAAAGAATCTTGAATAGCAATGGTCAAAGCATGACCAATGTGCAAAGCACCAGTGACATTTGGTGGTGGAGCAGGAATGGTGAAACAACCTTCTGGCTTGATGTCCCCATTTTCAGTGAACTCAGGCTCAAAAAATTTATTTTCAACCCACCAGTCATACCATGAACTTTCAACGTTGGCTGGATTGTAAGCTTTCAAAGCTGGGTCGTCTAGAGAAACCAAGATTTTCTTTTCCCCTGGAACAGTTTTATCGACAAATTCAGGAATTGGTTCAGCAACTTTTTTTTCCTTCTTTTTCTTGTTTTCACCATTGGCAGAGTTACCGTTGTTGTTATTACCAGGAGCCTGCTTCTTGGCTTGTTTTTGCAAAAATTTCAAGATTTTTTCAGCTTTCTTTCTTTCTTTTTCAATTTCTTTTGGAGTCTTGGCAGTACCATCTTCTTTCAAAGGATTGATGATGATTTCTCCCGTGGTAGGATCGACTTCTGGGATTTTTTGGTCAGGATTAGCCATCTTGATGTTCAATGCTTTGAAGTCTATAACACTTGGATGTCTTTTTGATGTTTCTTTGGAGTAGGCTTTTTGGAATTGAATGGAAGAGACCGAGATGAAGCGGGAATGCCTGAATGAAGAAGATGCAAGCGAACTTATTGCAAAATTTTTCAGTCCTAGTATGGAAATGTTTCTCAACATAAGATTAGCAAATGTAAGCAGTCCAGCAGCATGCAATTCCAAATTTACAGAACTAGAAACGTTTTCTTGGGTGTTACAGAAGAGAGTCAAACTTCAAATACATCATTCACAGACTCCGAAATGATCAAATTGCCTCAAAGCTCTTGAAAAGTTTCATTAAAATTTCAATGAAATATTTCTCCAAAGCTCAAATCTCAATTCTCAAATCTGGAAAGTTCATCAGACTCAAACTCATCTCGACAAATTAGTCACCAGTTGGTAGCTGGAAAAAATGAAAAATGAAAAATGAAAAAAAAAAAAAAAAAAAAAAAAAAAATT
>JFAV03000011.1:53294-84912 GCA_000585475.3 Hanseniaspora vineae
GTAACTTTTCTTTTTTTTTTTTTTTTTTTATTTTCCGCTGATTATCCAAATCCAAGGAATCCCTCGCTATGAAATTTATACCTTTAATTATTGAAATCTAACCTCATCTCCGTTGATCTGATTATAATTTGATCCATTTGGGAAGCTGACTCACAGCTTGGCAGCTCTGCAACGCAGCATACAAACTACCAAGCTTCAAGACGTAGTCATAGCAAAGCAAACCGACCGAAACAAGCAACAATGTCTCGTGTTATTGTTAAAAATTTACCAAAATATTTGGAAGAACCAAGATTGAAAGAGCATTTTTTGAAAAGATGCAATGCCAAGCATAAATCTTCTGCAAACAACTTGATCACCGATGTGAAAATCATGAGGGACAGAAACGGGGACTCACGTAAGTTTGCGTTTATCGGGTATTTAAACGAAGAAGACGCTTTAGATGCAGTTCAATATTTCAACAATTCTTTTATTGATACAGCTAAACTGTTTGTAAGTATGGCTAAATCATTTGTCGATCCAAGGGTTCCACAACCCATGAGAGAGAAACGGAGAGAAGCATTGAAAAGGCTCCGTGAAAAAGAAGAGGATTTGTTGAACCAGCAAGAACAGGATAAGAAGAAATTGAAGACGGAGCAAAATGGTTTACAAGGATCATCTTTATCAACATCAAACATAGATAAAGAAATGGAAAAAAATAGGCAGCTAAAAGAGTTTATGGAAACAATGAATCCAAATAAACAAAATCAAACTTATGAAGAAGTGAGTGGTAAGAATGCTCAAGTAGAGGAGGAAATCGGTGAAGATAAAGACGACGATGTTAATCCGTTGTTAGCTACTGTCATGAACATGAACCAGAGTAAAGCAAACTCTGCAAAATTAATTGAAGAGCACGAAAGCGACGATGAGTACGTGGATCTGGATAAATCGCGTAAAGCTGCTGGATCATCATCAGATTTTGAAGACAATGAAGAAAAACAAGAAGAACAGTTTATGAGTTTGGATAACTTTGGGAAAGCTGACGACGGCCTGGCCACTAACGAAGAAGTTTCCGATATGGATTGGTTAAAAAATAGAAGAGTCAGAATAAGAGATGGGGATGTGGATCCTGTTAATGCGACTAGACCTGAAAGTGAGGAAATGCAAGAGGATACACACAAGGCCGAAGAAGAACTTCCACTAGAAGAAGAACAAGAAGAACAAGAAGATCAGGAAGAGAAAAACTTGAAGTTGATCAGAGAAACGGGGCGTTTGTTTTTAAGAAACATATCCTACACTGCTTCAGAGAAAGATTTTAGACAGCTGTTTGCGCCATACGGGAATCTACAAGAAGTCCATATTGCTCTTGATACCAGAACTGGGAAATCAAAAGGTTTTGCTTACATTTTGTTTGAGAAGCCAGACGACGCTGTTCAAGCATACATTGATCTTGATAAACAAATTTTCCAAGGTAGATTACTTCATATTTTACCAGGTGAGTCGAAAAAATCGCACACTCTAAATGAATTTGATCTTAAAAACATGCCGTTGAAAAAACAAAGAGAATTGAAAAGAAAACACGATGCGACTAAATCAACTTTTTCATGGAATTCTTTGTATATGAGCCAAGACGCTGTTTTAGCCAGTGTGGCCAGTAAATTAGGGATGCAAAAAAACGAGTTGATTGATGCAGAAAACTCGGGATCCGCAGTCAAACAAGCTTTGGCTGAAGCTTCTGTCATTGGTGATGTGAGAAAGTATTTCGAGGATAGAGGTGTCGACTTGAAAAGCTTCAGCAAATCTGAAAGAGATGACACTGTTCTTTTGATCAAAAACTTTCCATTCGGAACCACAAAGGAAGAATTGGCGGAGTTGTTTTTGCCATTTGGTAAATTGGAAAGATTACTAATGCCGCCAGCAGGGACTATTGCTATTTTGCAATTCAGAGATAAAACAAGTGCCAGAGCCGCTTTTAGCAAGTTGTCTTATAAAAGATTCAAAGACGGTATATTGTATTTGGAAAAGGGACCAAAAGATTGTTTCACTAGAAATGCTGAAAATGATGAGATTATTGACGCAGATGATGGCCAAAACACAGAAACAGTAAAAGAGGCCAAGAAAACCGTTGATGAGATTGTGGAAAATAAAACTTCCACCAACACCAATGCAGATGATGAAACAGAAGTTTATGACGGTCCAACAGTTTCCATTTTTGTGAAAAATCTAAACTTTTCAACCACTTCGCAACAATTGACCGACAAATTCTCGCCATTTACAGGTTTCGTTGTTGCACAGGTCAAAAACAAACCAGATCCTAAAAACTCCAGCAAGACTTTGTCAATGGGTTTCGGATTTGTGGAGTTTAGAACTAAAGAACAAGCCAGTGCTGTCATTTCTGCAATGGACGGCTCCGTGATTGAAGGACACAAAATTCAGTTGAAGATGTCGCACAGACAAGGTACCTCGGCAGCAAGCAGCGGTAAGGGTAGTGGAGCCAAGAAATCGAAAAAGAAACCAAGTTCTAAAATCATCGTCAAGAATTTACCGTTCGAAGCTACAAGAAAAGATGTTTTCGAATTGTTTAGCTCTTTTGGTCAATTGAAATCTGTTAGAGTCCCAAAGAAATTTGACAAATCTGCTAGAGGTTTTGCCTTTGTAGAGTTTTTATTGCCAAAAGAAGCTGAAAACGCCATGGACCAGTTGGAAGGTGTTCATTTATTGGGTAGAAGATTGGTTATGCAATATGCAGAGGCAGAAGCGGAATCAGCTGAAGCCAAGATTGACAAGATGACACAAAGGGCAAAGAAACAAATGAATTCGAGAGAAATGGCTTCTATGAGAAATTCCGGGAAGGGGAAATTTAATGTCGGAAAAGAAGACGATGATCAAGATGGAATGAATGACTTTTGATGACTAATGTGAAAGTTGTGGCTCATTGTCTATATTTTTTGCACTTGGTGTGTTCTATAAATTCTGTAATATTTAGGATGTAAAATCAAACTCTTTGTACTCTTTTTGAAAATTTTCAACGTTCTTTGTTTCCTGCTCTTGAGTCTCCAAACACACAGGAGAATTCCACAAAACTCTTTTTGGTTGATTCAGAACAAATGCAAGTACTCTTCTTCCAAATTGCAAGTCAAGTCTCTTGTTGGGGTCAATTTTGATAACATAAAGCTCAAAACTGCCCCGAGTATTGTAAACTTTGAATTGGAAATAGTTGCTCTCGTGATTGTTAACAATCTTCAAGTATTCCTTATCTTTGTCATTGGCAAATTTGAGTAGTGATAATTGCTCCTCGGGATTTTGGTTCCTGGAATTGCTGAAATTTATCTGCCTTTCAATAGCTACAAAAATTTTAGTTCCGTATTTTTTAGGGACTGGAAAGACTTGCGTATGGTAATGAACAGAGTTTACGCTGTTTATTTCAAAAGATACAACAAACATGTCAAATTTGGAAAACATTTGAACCAAGCTGTTTTCAAATTTGCATATATCCAGATAGATACTGCTCTTGTGCAAGTCTGTGAACGGTTTGATGGCACTGTTCAATTTCGGAACGTGTTCAATAGATGGAATGATACAATGCCCGGGAAAAGTAAGCCCACTTTGAGGAACACACAAGGGACCTTTTGCAATTGTCAGATATGAGCTCTCGCTAATGGAGATAATCATATGGTCTTGCACATTTTCGTTGGTAAAGCAGAAATGACACTTTGAAGGTGCAATAGATTTCAATTCTTTGATTTTTTTCTGCAATCTTTCAGTGACCTCTGCACTGTCGATCATCTCGTGTTTCCTCTTTTTGATTTTTGGAGAAGCAGTGTAAGGATTGATTCTCAAAGCTGTAGGTAGTTCAGGTTCCTTTGATGCATCATAATTGAAAGCATAAGCCCATTTTTTACCTTTGTTGAACTGGGCAAGATGTACCTCTCTAGTGACTCTGTTCAAAGTTGTGCTTTCCCATATGAACGGTTGCATTTCGATGAACTGGTTCTCTTCATTAGGACCAGCTCCTCTTATGACATAATGAGGTTGCTTTAGTTTAATGACAGACGCCACTGTCTTTTCGTGCTCTGGAGAGTTACAGAATATCACCAAAATGTTAACAAACCCATTCAAATCTTCAAAAAACTTGATGCAATTTTGGGAATCTGATTTCTTGTTGAAATTGATGTATGCAATTTTGCAAATGTTTTCGATTTCTATAACACCAAAAGGTTCTGAAAGAGTGCTGTAGTCTTTTATCTGCTCTGTTTCATCAGCAAGTTGCTCCTCCGGTCTTGACTTGTTTTTTTTCGTGCTTTCTAAAAAATATAATCTTTTCAAAGCATCTTTTTGTATTTTCAATGGCGCAGCTGTGCATGGTTCAACGTTCATTACTAGGTCAAACGGGCCTGCTTTCTTATCCAGAGCTTTAACCTTTTCAACAACTTCGCAGACATCATTCTGTTTTGCGTTAATAAACAGAAACTTGCCCATTGGTGGTGATCGTGTGTGTGTGTGTGCTGCTTAGTCCTTTCGTTGAGGTTTCTAACTAGTAACAAATGAGTTTGATGATGGAAAAGGTTTGTTTTTTTGAGAGTCATCGCGCCGTTTGTTTATTTTTTTTTTCAGACACCTTTTATTTAAAAAAAAAAGGCTTTAATGGTCCATGCCAATTGATTTAAAAAGATAAACAAATTGATTTACAAGAGTTTATCAGAATACAATTAAATCACACAACTCACTAAAGCTTTTAAAAACTAAAACTAAAACAAAATTACTCAGCTATATAAAGTTGAACACTGTACAAAAAAAACGGGGAAATTAGTAAAAAGTGGCAAAAGGATCCACGTTGTTGGCACCATCATAAAGCACACCGGTTGAGCCGGATTTCCCCTTTCTGTGTTTGAAAGTGAATCCCAAAATGTTGGACATAACGTCATTTTGAGTTGAGGTCGTTTCCATTTTGGCCTGTCTCTTGAACACATCCCCGTATCTGGCCATGTGTTCCTCGTTGCCAAAATCATCAAAATATCCCACATCCGTTTCGTCATCAAGCTGTGGAACAAAAGGCGGCTGGAGTTTTCTCAAAGTGTTGAAATCTATTTCGGAAAAATACCTCATTCTCTTTACATGCTCAAAAGACTTAAGCCTCTTGGTAGGATCGGCAATCAGTCTTGTAATAAGCTCCCACGTTCTATCGCTGATGGCGTATTGGCCGTTGCTTTTCACAGGTCTCCTCAACACTGTTTTCCAGTTTCGTAGATTTTCATACGTTTCATTTGTGTTTCCACCGCAAAAGGGTGTGTATCCAACCAAACTTTCGAAAAGAATGCAACCCAAAGACCAATAATCGGCAGTGAAATCGTATGATCTGCCCTTCTCCAAGACTTCCAAAGCCATATAATCAGGAGACCCGACTGTGCTAGATGCATAATTTACGTTTTCCGATCTCAACTGTTGATACATGTTGGCACGATCTTCCATAGAACGTTCTTTGAATTCTGGGAAATCCAAGTGTCTCACTTGTTCTAATCTGATTTTCATACTCTCTATTCTGTCCTTGGAAACATGACCAGCAGCTAGACCAAAATCAGTCAACTTTATGTGGCCACGAGCATCGATTAGAAAATTTTCTGGTTTCAAATCTCTATGAGTGTAGCCCAATTCGTGTAGGGCGTTCACCGAACAGAACATTTCACTGATGTAGAATCTTGCATGTGCGGATATCAGTGTTCTTGTGTTGAAAAGCAGTGTTCTGAAATCTCCACCTGGAACAAACTCCATTGCTAGATAAAGACAAGAGGAGTCTTGGAATGCATAAAAAAGTTTCACTAACCATTCAGACCTAGTGATGGTCAAAATGTCTCTTTCTGTTAAGAAATAGTTTGTCTCCTTAGAGAAATATCTTTTGTTGACAGTTTTCAAAGCAACGACTTCCGAGGTGTCTTTTTTTCTTGCCAAGTAAACTGCACCATACCCACCTTGACCAATTTGCGTGACAATTTCAAAATCTTTAGTTCTTGGTTTCAGTCTTCTTTTTCTCAATGCATATGTTTCTTTTTGGAAATACCCTTGCCAAGCGGATTGCGCGTCCTGTGGGTTTGGCTGGTCTTTTAACATCAGAGCAACTTCCCTGGTTCTTTCTCTTCTCGAAATAACGTAATCAAACATGTCACAGTAGTAGTCCAAGAAAAACATTTGGCAAACATCAACCAATCTCTTGGTCTTGGTTGTCGATACTTTGGAATGGAAATCTTGTGGTAATTTCCTAGGAGAGTTGGTTATATCTTTTGCAGCACCCTGTTCTTCGCCATCTTCGTCAATTTCCATCAGCGACAAATCTCCCGCCACTGGTGTTGTTGTTTCGCCATAGTACCTGTTGTTGTAGGTGGTGTTTTTGGTTGGCGTGAAAAGATCTTTTCTTTGGTGGTTCACTTTGCTAGCTGGTTGGGCTGGGCCGTCTGCGTTGTTAGAAAAACTCAGGTTAGAGATGTTCCCGGCCAACGCATCGACATTTTCACGAGTGTATTGCGATTTCCGTGTAGGAGAGTTGAAGAATGACATAGTCAAAACTGTCTTGTTTGGGGTGTGTCTTGGCGAGCTATTGTTGACTCGTTAAGTAAGTTACAGTTCCAATTAAAGCTGGCTTTTACACGAGAGTAATACAAAAATGAAGGGCGTGAGTATGAGTAATGACACAACAATAATACGCAGAACAATGCATTTGTCAACTACAAATTTCAAATAGGCGATCAAATACAGTATTGGATCGATATGAATTTCAGGATGCTCTTTCTTTGGAAGGGGGCAAGGGCAGTTTTTTTGGGCCGAATCCGGTTTCATAATAGGTACTATTTATCTTTGTGTCTTAAAAGGGAAATCTTAATATTCTCCATTTTCACGTGATGAGAAAGGTTCTCAAAAACATCATAGCATTGTTCAAATGTTTATTGAGGCACTTCAGAGTAATTGCAACGTGAAAAAAGCTCCGCATAAATAATCAGGCAAAGTCTCTGTCCAGTTCCATGTTAATGGGATCTTTTTTATCTGTGTTATCGCCCTCTTCTAGCCTTTTGTGTAGTTCTTTTGACATCTGCGGTTTCATCCCAGCTCCACCACTCGTATTCCCCAGGAAAGCCTTCTGTCCTGCCATTCCCAACCCGTTTTCGTCGCCATATGCGTCGTTCAAATATGTCTCCGCTTTTCCAAACTCCATTCTATTACGTAACTGCTGGTTTTTCGATAGTTTAAACTTGTTTCTGTATTTGGTAACCTTTGTCCCACCTCTTCTTTTCTTCTTCCGGTCCTTCCCGTCTACATAAGCGTTGTCTTTTGGAATTGGTAGTGCTTTTACATGGGAAATCAATGGGGGTTCGTTGAAATTTTGCAGTTTTTTCTCCAGTTCAACTCTCGTTCTGCTCCCAAATCCACCAGTTGCATCACTTTTCGAAAAATCAACCCGTGCACACAAAACAATCTTTCCTGATAGCATCTTCAGTGCTTTTTTTCTTGCCTCTTCTGTGTCTTGCTTTTGCACAAATTCCGCATAGTATAAGACCCCCTTAGGCTTATCGCCTGTGTATACATTTTGATTAATTTCTGTATGTTCTTGAACGTATTTCTTCCCCATACTTGGCAAATTGGAGTTTGGAACACTCACTAAATTTTTCAAACCGTTGGTAATTTGGATCAGTTGAGTGGAAATCTCAGACCCAACGAGATTCACTAAATTTGGTGCTTCTTGCTCAATCAGGGCTCTGAGCAATAAACTAAAACGAGCTTTAATCAACTCTAACTGTTGGTACTGGTCTATAAAGCTGTTTAATTTGCTCTTTAGCAAAACCCTTTCTTGAAACCCCAATAGCGCCATGTCATTCAAGTGTAGTGTTACCAACAAAATCTCCTCTTTAGATATATCGGTCCCTGATTCAAGAGTCGCACTGTTAATAGCATTCTTCTCAACACTCAATAGCACCCGCAGCAACTCAACTGATAGCCTCTTTGTCCTTACCAATTTGAGTAGCTCAGAGTAGTCGGTTGGCACGGAGGTCAGTAATCTCTGGTAAACATGCTTCATGCAAATATCAGCGGTTATAAAAATCTTGCTGAGCTCATCAAACTTCATTTGGCTGAGAACACTGTTTTCCAGGCCACCGCATGAATTGACCAAAATCTGAGAGCATGCAACATACGATTTTTCCAGGTCAAATGACTTCAACTTGCTCAAAAGATTTCCAATGTCTTGCTTATTCAAGACCGATAACTGTGCATTGCCAATCTCCTGCACAAACTGATCTTCACCATGACTTTCGTCCTCAAACCTTTTCCCGCTAAAATTACTCGCTTGATCGAAGTGCTCGTTTGTAAGACTCTCTTCTTCATAAGTGTGGTCTTGGTTGTTTCCATCATCTTCAACACCATCTAATTCGCCAAAATCATTTTCCAAATCGCTCAAAAACTCTGCATCTGCAGGAGACTCAAACTCCATACCTTCAATAAGCAATAGGTTCTCTCTATGGTAGTCTCTTCTTCGTTTATTATCTTTTTGCCAAACTCTATCACTCATCATTGCTTTAGTTAACATTGGCATGTTAGTCCTTTAGCACTCCTATCAGCGATAAGAATTTCTGCGACGCATTGACGTTTTGTTGCTCCTCAACTTTTCTTTTTTTTTTTATTTTTTTAGTGCTGCTTAAATCTTCGATTCGCATCTTTCCGTAATGGCCTTTTCGCAATTCAGAATATTTTCCATGCAATGCAATGCAACATTAGATTTTAAACTGTTTGAAGTAAGCAATTCCTTCACACTCTACTTATTACATGAACAAAACCTCAAGCCTTAATTCCACACACACACACCAGCAATTACCACACCGCCATGAGCTCGGACAACAGCAACATTGTCAATATTGAATACAACCGTGTCACCAATGTGACTTCCACGGATTTCCCAGGGTTTTCTGCCAACTCTTATGATCAATCCTGGGATTTGCAAAAATTCAGAGACTCTTTGAAAGTTGATATCAGCAAATTGGATGAAAGAGAAGCCAATTTTGATCTGATCCACATCGACACTTCCATTGCCAATGCCTTTAGAAGAATTATGATCAGTGAAGTTCCAAGTGTCGCTGCTGAAGCCGTTTACTTTTATAACAATACCTCTGTCTTGCAAGATGAAGTTTTGGCCCACAGAATAGGTTTAGTTCCGTTGAAAATTGATCCAGATGAATTGCAATGGTGTGACGATTCCTTGCCGGAAAATGAAAGATACAACGACAAAAACACCATTGTTTTGACTTTGGACGTTCAATGTACAAGAAACCCAAATGCTCCAAAAGATTGCACAGATCCAAACATTTTATATAACAACTCCAACGTCTACGCCAAAGATTTGAAATTTCAGCCAGAAGGTGATCAAGAAGAAGTTTTCAAAAATAGACCAATTGCTCCATGTGATCCAGATATTCTTCTATGTAAACTAAGACCTGGTCAAGAAATATCGTTAAGAGTTCACTGCATATTGGGTATTGGGTCCGACCATGCAAAATTCTCTCCGGTTTCAACTTCTTCATATAGACTGATGCCACACATCAACATTTTGCAACCAATCAAGGGTGAATCTGCTGAAAGATTTCAAAAGTGTTTCCCAAGTGGAGTTATCGGGATTGACAGTAACGGATGCGCATTTGTTCAAGATGCTAGAAAAGACACCGTGTCTAGAGAAGTGTTGAGACACCAAGAATTCCAAAACCACGTTAGACTAGGAAGAGTAAGAGATCATTTCATTTTCAATGTTGAAAGTACTGGTGCTATGACTCCAGAGGAGATCTTCTTCAAGTCAGTAAGAATTTTGAAAAATAAAGCTGAGTATTTGAAAAACTGTCCTATAGCTCAATAATTATAGTGTATAAAAATATACTTTCTGTTCTAACACTTCGTTATGTAAATTATCGAATCAAGAGTTGAGTAACGCACGAGATTCACGAAGGAGCAACTCTTATTCTTGCACGCAACTTTTCAAACGATTCGGCAATGTTTATAGTGGCAACGTGAACGCGCCCATCAAAACCGTCCCCATTGATTTGGTTTTCAATCTGGAGAGGCTCCCCTTCGTCAATGTCATCTTTCGGATCATCTATGCATGTCATTTGTAAAACAGAAAATTGAATTAACAAAATCAATAGCTCAAGGAAAATATTAAACAGGTTGCTGGTGACATTGTTGTATGTAGAAAAATCATGATATTCAGACAGCAAATCGATCATCAACGTGAACCTTTTCTTTTCTGCAAGAGCAGTGAAATCCATTGGGAAAATCAACCTGTAAACAATGATAAGCACATTCAAGGTGATTGTTATGTGGAATAGAAATGTGCTTAAAGGTACAACAAACTTCTCGTTCATTAATTGCTGCTGCTGTGCGGTTGATAGAGCATCACTACTAGCGCTTTGGCTAGCCGCAGCCTGCGCATCGTTTTCATTACCGGATGTTCTCTCTGCATTCCCGGTAAGCGAGGCTGATAAATTTACAGCGGGAAGTCCCAACTGGAATGAGGGCGATGTGTTTCTTCCTGCACTTGCCCCAGTTCTCATATACTCGGCCATCCCTTCTCTTGCCTTTGGATAAAACTCTTTTATCATTCTCGTGGCTACAAGCCGCACTATCAACACAAGGGTCGAATCCGCAAATAGGAAAAATTTGAACAACAAGATCACATAGCATGTCTTGGTCAAATCAGTGATGAGAGTTTTCTTGAACAGTGTTTTTCTTTGTATGTAGCATTGCCTTTCAGCAGTGGGAAGTTGTGCGTTCATTGTGTTTGTTTTGTGAGCTCTGTGCTCTTTGCTTTTTTTGGACAGACACTTCAGATGAACATGAGCCTATTACTTGTTGGTCCAACTTCGTCAAAAGACAATCGCGCGTGTCTTTCACAGATAAGGGCTGAATATTGAAAATGCTGCCCGCACAGCGGTGAAAACTAAGGCAAAACAAGATGGCAACTGGGAAGAATAGGTAAGCTAAGGTTTATATTACACTCTATATACTGTTTTGTAATGATCATTTGAAAAGCCACAAGGCCTACACATACTAGTTGTTCACCTGGATTTCTGTGATCAAGTCTCCACCAAAGATAGCGATCTCGTTCAACACAGCTTCTTTGTTTAATTGAACATGTTGCTCGTCAACAGGTTTCACATCGCAGTCCATGTTGACTCTGAATTTTTGCTGATCAGATTTGAAGAAAGGCTTGATCAACCCGGTGATGATGTTCATGTCCCCGTTTTCGCTTGTGGCTGCAACGTACTTGTGACTCGAAAATATTATGAAATTTGAGTATTTTTTGTTCAAGTACTTGACCAAATGGTGTGTTGGATCCATTTTGTTGCTCAAGTCATTGACGTTACTTGGGAACTTTGTTGTTGATTGATCCAAGTTTTTGAATTCTCCAGCACACCCACTACTCAATTTCAAAGATTCCTCCAATTTAATCTTACAAACAAAATCGTAATCTTTCAAACCAGGAGAAAACAACAAGTTGATAGTTTTTTCGTTCAAACCATGAACAGAAACAAAACTCGTGGCAACTTTGGCCAATGCAGTCAATCTGGTCGAAATTGCTAATGGGATACCGTTGGTGTATAAAATCCCGCTTGGATCATTTTTAGAGGCAACGAAAAATTGAATGTTCAAACCGTTTGGATCTGATTTTCTCATAGTTTCGAAATTTGACTGGATGTCCTTGTATTGAGCAAACGTCAATTTTTCAGACAAATTCTTCAAGGTCGTACTACTAATTTCGTTATTTGCGCCGTCCATGTCTGTAAAAGATTCATTTTTCACTAAATCCATGATTAATGGATCTTCCAACCAATTCCATAAGCTTAAAAATTTCAAAATTTTCATGAACCCGTTTTGCAAAGATCCCGGAACTTGGAAAGGATCGTTTTCAACAAAAGGCTTAATGGCAAGAAGCTCAACAAGCTCTTCAGGGAAATGGCTCAACAAAAGGTGGGAGTCTAACCATTTTTTGAAAAGACGAACGGTTGGAGAGTATAGTGGGTAACTGTGAGAAATCATTTCCAATGTTCTCGAGTGTCTGATAGCTGCTTGGTATTTGGCACTGAATTTGAAAAAAGTTTTTTCCAACTCAGGTTTCAGTTCGTTTCTTGCATTGCCAATAGCTCTCAAGTAAAGCACTTCATCTCTTTCGGTCAAAACTCTGAATCTGAATCCAAACCCTTCTGGAGTTAAAATATTCAAAGTAATAATGTCCAAGTTGTTTGGAATACTTTCGTCTCTGGTAAAATATGAGCTGTACTCAGCATAAGATTCTGAGATTTTGTCGTGAATCTTTAGCAAAAAAGCTGTTTTGGCCTTTTCCAAAGAAGAGATTTCATCTGGCCATTTGGCACTGTTCTCAAACTCCAATACAACATCTTGCAAAAAATCTGGGTTTGAGTATGCAAAGGGAACTGGTTGACACAGAGAGGTGTATCTAAATGCGTTCCCAATAGGGAAGACAGATTTCACTGATAGAGGCAAACTCATTTGGAAAATCATTTTGTTCAACTCATCAAACGATTTTTTCAAGGCATGATAGGTGTTCAAGTTCAAAATACTCATGGTAGCAGAGCCTGGAACGTTTGGAAGAGGTAACAATTTTTGGAATTTGATGGTATCAATGTCATGGACCATGTTGTCATCCCCGTCTAGTTGTTGTTTCAAAATATATTTTAAAATCGTCAAGACAACGGATTGAGAAGAGGAGCTGGCCCAAACACAAGAATGAACAATTGACCCGTCTTTGAATCTTCTCAAAGAAGCTTTTGGTCCCCAAAATTTTTTGAAAACAGCAATTTTTTCAGCAGAATCTTCATTGGTTGGGCCTCTAGTGACAAGTTTTTCGGATTCCATTGGATTCACCAACAATTTGATTTTCAATCCAACGACTTTCTTGTTGACTCTTCTTTTGGTAATTGGGAAAAGAGAGGTTAGCTCTCCGTCTATATCACTTGTTTTTGATTCACTGATAACTTCCAACTCAAACCCATTGATTCTTTCCGCCAGTGCGGTTTTGATCACTTGGGAAGTCTTTTTCACCACATAATTCTCAAAAGTCATGTTTGTGACTCTTTCCTTTGGATCGAAACCTTCGTAAAGAGCTGGTAGTGAACTTGACAAATTCAAATCAATTTCGTAATCGTATTTGAGTATATTATTTTTTTGCAAATTGATCAAGAAAATATTTTCAAATTGATCTTTAACAACATTGTCCAACATTTGTAAGGTTTCTTGTGCATATAATTTCAAAATTGCGTAAGCAGCTGGAGTCAATTTACTCAAGATATTTATTTTTGTTGATTTGTCAAACAAGGTTGGAACATTGAAACCTTCATTCACATATTTGCTACTAGTGCTTGCGTTTTGTGAATTGTTTTTTGATTGATCGGCAAAAGATTGGAATTGTAAATATCCTGTTGAGCACAAATCCATGGTTGCCAAATATTTGATGATACCTTTGAATAGTTGATATGACGAAAATCCGTGCAACAAGATTTTGTTCCCATTTTCACCACCACCGTTCAACAAGGCACTCATCAAAACACAGAATTCAAAAGACCCAAACCCTGCTAAAGATCCCGATTGCGAAATGTTTGAACTGAAGCCTCTTTGATGTAACCACAACCGACCCAAAATTGAAGCTTCTTTATATGCTTCTGTCATTTTTTTGCTTTTGTGTAAATATTTCAAATAATGTTCTGCAGTTGTTGATGCTAATAGTGCAAAATTGTATAATGGGGTTGGTGTTGTATTGTCATTTTGAACCCTGATGCAGTTTTTATGAGGCAATAATTTTTTATTGTCAAAAATGTTTTCTGGAAGCGTTACGATCAAATTAATTTTGAATTTGGTTTTATGGAAATTGAGTTTTTCTGTGAGTGAATTAGAAGAAGACTGATTATTAGTTTTCGAATTTGAACACGAAATTTGTAACACTGTTTGCAAAGAATCATTGTGCAAATATTTGTAATGTAGCTGAATAAAATTGTCCATTTTGTATTTGGCAAATAATATGTTCAAATGATGAGTCAAATATGCTAAATATACGGATTTTTTGTGAAATGCTCTGAAATTCAAATAGTCTTTTTTGTCAAACAATACAGAAGGCATTTGAAGCGCAACGTCTATACAAGACCCATTTGGTTGATAGATGGCGCTTTTCAAAGCAAAAGATCCAACTAAAGAAACTGTTGGTTTCAAATAGCCAAATTTGTATTTTGTGGTGCTGGCTTGTGGTTTAGGATCCGCAAAAGGGACAGTGACGATTTTGTTTTTGAAGAAAGTTTCCACTTCTTCTAATGATTTGTCCACGCCCCATTCCGGAATTTCCTGAATTAGATCGTATAATTTGTGTAAAAATTTTTCAACTTTGATGATGCTACTTTCTTTAAGCTGCACTTGCTCAAGAAGCTCGTCAATTTGTAGTTTAAAAACGTTAGATTTGAAAAGCTCCACAGTTTCTCTTGCTATTTGGATATCTTGAGAAGTTAATTGCACTTTGGAATTAGCATGGGCAGATTGTTCGTCCTCTTCATCTTCATCGTCGTTATCGTCTTCCTCAGAGACATTTTTTTCTTCAACAATGTCGGCTTTATGATTGTTCAATTTAGCTTGTTTAGAAACAGAAACGTCCTCAACAGCTGCATTACTGCTGCTACTGGTCACCTCAGACAGTCTTCTTTTGTTTGATATTATTTCCATAGGTTTTCTCTTTTCCTTTGACTTATTTGGTTAAAACACAGTAATAGAACAGTAAAAGTCTTATTCTTTCCAGTATCAAATCTAGTCTGGTGCTTGTAAGCTTGTGAGAGTAAAGCGAATGTATTCAAGTATTCTTCACGGGTAATGTGATCAAAAGTACTGGGCTGACCACCTGATGATCTAGTTCCTTGGGGCTGATTACCTTGTGTATTTTGGGCAGAGAAGTTAAGCAAGATACACTCTTTCCCGAGTATGCAAGCAATTTGAAAAGTAAGGAGATGATATAGGTAATAAGTGGAGAGTAAATCAACGAGTATCAAAATCACACTAGCACCTTAGGTAATGCGCATTTGCAGAGACATGTATGAAAAATAAGCACAGCATAGTTAGTTACCTGAACAGCGTTGCGCTATCAACAGTAACCTTTTTCACTACCAACATCAAAACAACAGTAAAGAACATGTTTAGGTTAGTCGCGTTCAGACTCCAAGTAAGCAAAGCAAAAACAGACCAAAAAAAAAAAAAAAAAAAAAAAGAAATTCACAAAGTTTTCCTGTTTTGGATTTTTTGTTCAATTTTTCATGAATTTTTTGAACAAATTGGGGAAAATTTGAGGGAAAAAAAAAGAAATTCACGTATAAAATGTTGTTGTTGTATGTAATGTATGGGTTTAATACTTCTATTAGAATTCTGCGTGCAGAAGACCACTCACTACTAGATATCATACACTTTGGGCGTGTGGCGCAGTTGGTAGCGCGCTTGCCTTGCAAGCAAGAGGTCATCGGTTCGAATCCGGTCTCGTCCAAGTTAATATTTTTGTATTTTTTTTGGTAATGATAATTGTATTAGCGGCATACATTTTTGTGGGTTTTTTTTTTTTTTTTTTGTTAACAAGTTGTATGTGTATTTCCAATGCCAAAAAAATGACAAAATTGTGTTTAACGATTCTTTATATAAAGAAAGTACTATCAAAACTACATAGAAAGACGCGTCAAGCTTTTACGCATTGTTTGGTTTTCCTCATACATGCGCAAAATGTTTTGTTCTAATATCCTGACATTCACTTGAAGGTCGTTTTCTTGGTTTTTCAAAAACTCAATGTATTTGTTGTAAATTGAATTTTCGTCATCTAACCATTCCAAGATTTTACTCGCGTTCTCACATTTCACTTCGTACGCGTTGTTCATATAGTGTATTGCTTTGGTGTACTCCTCGTTTTTTGAGTATACTCGGGATATCTTGCTTTTCAAAGTAAACAATTTGGAGTTGAGCTGATCAATTTCGTTGTTAATTGTTTGTTCTTTGGATTTCACTTCACTATATTGAGAGTCAATTCCTTGGTGTTCCAACTCATATTTCCTGGTCTCTTCTGTCAATTTTCGCTCCTTTAAAACAATATCATCTTCCAATACCGGGATAGTAATGGTCTCTAGCTGGTGTACTGTTTTCTTCAAATTATCAATCTTGGAACTAATTCTTGCTGATTCTTCTTCATGAGTTTGACCGATTTTTCCGATTTTACCACTCAAAGTGACTTCCTCATTTTTCAAAGTTTGTAATCTTTTTGAAAAGTCTTTTTTCATTTTCTTTAATTTGTTTCTTTCTTCTGCTATATTCCAATTTGTGGTCAAAACAGAATTTTTCAATGTGACAATTGGAGAAGCAAACCGTCTATGATAAAAAGAAGGGAAACTGAAATCACGTACCAAATTTTCTTGTTCTCCATTGGCAAACCCAGATGTTTCGCTTGTATCTGCATTGTTATTGGAAAATCCTGTGGAAGAAGAAGAGGAAGAAGAACCAAGAAAGTTGCTCGTAGATTCGTCCATTCCAAAAATATTTTCAGAAGATTTAGAGTGACCATTGGAATGCGTAAAACCAGAAGAATCGCAAGACTTTGATGACGATGAATAAGGCATAGAAGATTTTGAAAAAGCTGAACTGGCATTTCCTATGGATGTTCTGACAATGGAGTCGCCAATCAAAAAATCTCTGTTGATCCTGTGATCACGGATCACAAACTGAATATCATATATATATGATGCCATCAATCCTTGAATTGTCACCAACTCTCCTAAAGGATGTATTTCAGACTTTACTCTAAACCATATCACACCATTCACCAATATTACCATCTCATCGTTATCATAAGTATAATTTTCTGGTTGCTGTATTAAGAACTGAACAAAAGTCTCTGATATGCGGTATGTGACAACAGCTATTCCATCTAATTTCTTGTTCAAATTGTTATCTGGATTGTATATGTCGGCCCAATTGAATCTGTGGTAATCACTTTCTTGGAAATTGGTCGGATTGTAAAGCACCAAAGAACGACAATCAACATCTTCTGTATCGTTGAAAACAGAATTGTTGAGTTTTTGTAAATGCAAAAGTTTCCCCTCGTTTCTGATAATTTTATAACTCGTGAAAATTTTCCATAGTGGTGGCATTTCTTCTTCACGTTCTCTTTGCAACAATTTTTGCAAAATTTCGTGTTCTTTTGAATCTGTACTGTCTGATTCTTGATCAGCTGATTTTTCATTGAGCAATGTTTCACCGGTATTCGAATTGGCTTGTTCTAATCTTTTGTTTTTATTGTTCCAATTGAAGATTGAGTAAATAAAGTTTTCCATATTCTTGATAACCATTTTATTTTTCAAAAAACTAAAGTTCTTGTCTTTCAACGCTTCGTAGTTTTTCAAATTATCGCTCATAACACTAATTTCATAAAAGTCATTTATGTGTTGGTCGTATTTCTTGGTTTTCTTGTTAGAGTAATTGAGAGAAGTAGAACCATTCGAAGTCTTGTTTGATGTACTCGTATCATTTTCTTTATTTGTGTCTTCATTGTCAAAGTCCTTTTCAGAAATTATAGTTTGAGAGTTGTACTCCACAGGAGTTTTGATCTTGATATTTTGATGTTTGTAATTGTTCACCAAATTAGTATTGAAAATGACATGATTGTTGCAGAAAGCTCTTGATTGAAGTTTTCTTCTTTTCTTAGATTCACTGGAACCTGACTTGCAGTGGGTGTTGTCTTTCCACAAATTCATTGTGATTAAAAGCTCATAGTATAATATATGGAAAGCCAATGCCAATGAAACAATTTTAGAAAAAGATTCCAGCTGCATATAAAAACTCGAACTTGTTGTATCCATGTGTATGTAGTCAATTTTCGAATAAAAGCTGTGGATATCCGAAGTTTTGAAATGGTGTGAAGGATTGTATGATATAACTTTATTGAATAAGAAAATGTAAAAATTGTGTAGAATCAAACACGTTGTTGCCAATTTAAGACAACTTTTCGGATTTGTCATGATTAATGAAGAAGCAACAACTGCCAACAACAATCTTTCAACAAAAAAATAAAAAGTGTTTTTGATGTAAAAAATAGCACATCCCAGTGCAATCTCTCCAATAAGAAGTCCGCTTAACTGAAAAAACGACTTTTGTTGATCTGCATAGAAAACTTTCTGCAAAAAACCCACAAAGAAATTATGCACAGTGCTCATAAAAACATTTTGTGGTTCTTGATCTGTACTGAGTTCTTTACTCTTGAGTTTTTCCAAACTTTCTGCACTGTCTTTTTGCAATGTTTTCCCATGCTCAAAATATTTGTACGGCACAAACATAAAGATTAATATGTTTGAAAGAATTTTTTTAGAATTGGTAGCCAAGAAAAATGCAGTGAGGAAAAACAAAGTAAGGAAAGAAGGCAAATTGGAGATGATGATGTATAATGCAAAAGCATCTGTAAAATGATCTTTGGATCTTTTTGCAGCCCTTTTGCTTAAAGCAGCCTGTGCTGATAGCTCTATGCTCCGATCTTGTGTTTTAAAGTCCCTTTTCGCTGGGATTTCTGTGTCAGCACACTCTTCTCCACCTGTGCCACTAGTCGTATTCGTGGTACTGTCATTCGCAAAGGCTTTTCTTTTTTTTGCATTTTTTGGATCTGAACTGTTCACACCTGTTGAAGTTCTGTTGGAAGTCGTGTTGTAATTCTGTCTGCTCATGGACGTGGAAGTTGTTTGAGGCTGTGGAAATCAATCAAAAATTTATAATGAATCAAATGTGAAAAAAAAAAAAAAAAATATGTAAAATTGTGAAATTCAATACTTTTTTAGCAGTTTTTGTTCATTATAGTGTGTTCCTAATCAAATGAAAGGAAAAAGTTGATAACTACGGTATTGATATAATAATCAAACTATGACTCAAACTTGATGTTTATCTACGTGATTCGTTTGATGAACCGGTCCTTTTCTCGTGTTTTAAACTTGATTTTTGAAGTTCCTACAGATCTGTTTTTTTTTGAATCTTGCCAGAAGAAACCATCTTTACATCTGTAAATGAAGATGTCGTTCATTTTATATGCACGACAAGTATTTTGCCAAGTGGAATTTTCAACAAAGCGTTTCAGGTTCCTCAGGGCTCAGGTGAAAAAAAAAAAAAAAGTTTCAAAATGGTAAAAAAACAATGAGCTTGACAGGAAATGCTAAATTAAGCGGCGGGTAATGTACTTTTCATCAAGATAATTGGTATCAACTGGCACTTTAGCAGTGAAATCTAGAGTAGTACCTTCACATGAGTTTACAACAAAGTATTCAATGCAAAATACAGCAAGAAACGAACTTATGGTTTAAGTTTTTTGTGTAATGCATGTTTCTGAATTGGGGATTGTTTGTGATTTTTAAGAACATACTGCGCAGTAGAAAGAAAGTTAACTTGCATAAAAAATGACGGTTAAAATACACCCTGCTTATTGTTTGTAGCTTGCTACAAATAATAAATTTTATATGTTGGGTGTGTTTGTTTCAAATCTCGTTAAAACATTCCAAAATTTTTACATTTATGTTTTTGTTTACTTTTGAACTTCAAAAAATAAACTTTTACAAACCAACTTTGTTCGAAAAAAAATAAAAAAAACTTTAAATAGTAAAAATAAACAAAGCATTTCTGTATCTGCATGATAATTTTCAAAGGAAGGTTTTTTGCTCAAATGTTTTAAGTCAATAACTGGTTTTATTGATTGTTAAAACCACGGTTTCTTACCGCTATTTGGATTATACGCAACATTTCTCTATTTTATAATGACCTTAAAGTGAGCTTCTTCAAACGCAAATTTTTTTTCTTTTGAACAATTTACAAATAATACCCACACAACTATTATTGAAAACTTTTTACCAGTCATTTCTACATTAAAGTTCTTTGTGTTTAATTAATAATTAACTCTACTCATTAGTGTCTTCACAAACTTTCCTCTCAAAATCATTTGATGTCCGAGTTTGAACTGTTCTTTTTTGTAACACCGAAGTCCGAACTTTTTTTTATCCGTGGAGCAGTGGAAAAATCACTTTAACGGACGGATCAGGACCAAGGATAAGTTTCAGCTTTCGAGGCCTTAAACTAATGTAACCTATCATTTCTGAAACTTTCACATGATGGGATTTGAAAGGATAAGGGGTTGTATGTTTTGGTAATTACGGGCCTAATTTTGTATGAAGAATGAATACTGAAGCTCTGTTGTATAATTACTTACGTGTTCTTGCTTCTTATATATACCATGTAATCATTTATTTACTCTCCAATGGTCTCGACAGCGAAGCAGCAAAACAAGGACACGAATAAGGATGAGTGTTAACAGATTGGAAAGAATTGACGGTTTAGATGCTAAAAGAGCCAATGGCAAAACAAAATCATTCAACTATGCCCACTCCGAGTACGACAGTGCTATTTTAAGCCATGACGATGATGATGACGATGAGAACAGAGAAGCTGAAAACATAGAAGAAGAGCATGACAATGATGAGGATGATGATGGTGACAATTACGCTGACCATTTCAACGGGATGGCCGACTTGCATAATTACGCACAGCACAACAGCAGAAGCAGTAGTAGAAGATCGAGTATATTCAGTTTTGACACTTCTCCATTGGACCCACCAAATGAATACGATATCAACAAGTTCACCAGTGACGATTTGCATTTCAGTATGATCAGAAACTTGCATTTAGCCGACTACATCACGATGATGAATGGGTTTTGCGGGTTTTATTCCATTGTTTCTTGTTTGAGATTTGCATTGACCGATAACAAAAAATATATTAGCAGAGCCAACCTGTTTATCTTTTTAGGCATGTTTTTTGATTTTTTTGATGGAAGAGTGGCCAGATTAAGAAACAGATCTTCATTGATGGGACAAGAGTTAGATTCTTTGGCAGATTTGATCTCTTTTGGATGTGGTCCCGCATTAGTGGCTTTTTCCATTGGGATGCAAACCACCATGGACGTTTTGTGTTTGACATTTTTCGTTTTGTGTGGTTTAACAAGATTAGCAAGATTCAATGTTACTGTTTCGCAACTACCAAAAGATTCCAAGGGGAAATCACAATATTTTGAAGGGTTTCCTATTCCAACATCCTTGTTTTGGGTATTGGTTATGGAGTTTTTGCTACAAAAAAATAAAATCATGTTGGATTTACCATTTGGAGTTGTGTTTAAATCAACTTTTTACGAATTCCATTTATTCACTTTGGCTTTTTTCCTACACGGATGTGCTATGATTTCCAAGAGTTTGAAAATCCCAAAACCATAGTTTTGAGATAAGTTATTAATAGTATACTTTTGGAGCTATCACGAGTATAGTTTTTGTTCCTGCAAAAAAAAAATGAAAATGTTCATAATTGATTTTGAAAATGTCAAATGGCTTCATTCAAGCCAATTATCCATCTTAATTGTATATAGAATAAATAATAGGTTGACATCATGTAAAAAAAGTCGTTTAGTGGATATGAAATATAAATCTTATGAGCTCAAAGGTTCAGGTGTATTCTCATGACTATCCTTCCCAGCTTCAAGCTCATTATCAAGATCAAAAGTGTCTGTCATTTCGAAATCTTCTTCGTGGTTGCCCAATTCAACATTCTCAACATCATCTGCCCATGAAACTGTTTTCTTCTTTTTAGCTGGCACAACAAGACCTTCATCGTCAAAATCAAGTGAATCTTCAGGGGCTAGCCTGTTGAATCTGTTCTTGGATTTCGAGAAAAGCGTTTTGATGATGTAGCGAGCAGTGAAACCTGCTAAACCCAGAATAGAGGCATACAAAAGAAGAACAGCCAGAGCATGTTTGGTTTGTCTGTGTTGCTCTTCTTCTTCATCGTCATACTCTTCTTCCTTTTCTTCTTCTTGTTCTTCTTCTTGTTCTTCTTCTTCTTCATACCCCTCTTCCTCGTTTTCGTAGTCTTCAGGCTGGCTTTCAAAATCATTATCTTCTTCTTCCTCTTTATCAGATTCGTCATCCGATTCATCATCTGATTCATCGTCATGCACCTCTTGTTCTTCCTTTTCATCATCAACCTGATCTTCTTCTGATTCCAAATTCTTAGTTTCTCCATCCTTAATAACATAGTGAATATAATTAGATTCCGTATCGTCATACTCTTCATCATCAATGCTTCTCTTGATAGAAGTATAAACATCAAATTCATTATAACCTAAATCATAATGCGACACAAGATCAAATAAAGTCAACATACCTCTGTTTTCTAATGGCTTATCGACAGGAACCATATGTGAAGCATTGTAAACATTCAAAAAAACCAAATTTCTGTCTTTATAAAAAAACCCTGATTCTTGCATATCGTGATACCAAACGTGCTTATTTGTTGATTCGTTAACAGAAAACTTTTCATCATTCCAAACTAATTTCTTGGCATAATTCCAAACTCCAAGAGAATTGCAAATTAGATCTTTGTCACCATTGAATAGATAGACTTCAATTCCGTTTGAAAGAACATCGGGCAAAATACGGATTGCTGGGGTGGAGTGCTTGTTTTTCAAATAATTGGACACGACACCATTGCATTCTTGCCATTTCTGGGTTTCATCCAAATGAAGAGCCTCCATCACTCCCTTTTTCGAGAAAAACTTGGTTACGTTAGGCAAATCAAACGGCCAACTACTTCCACAAGACGGATAATCGTCAATCAATCTGTAATCGTAAACATTCAAACACTTTAAATCTTCACCAGCAGCTGCACCAATGGCACCGTACAGAATAGATTCACATGGATCAATACTGAATTTGTCGAGAAGCTGATCAAAATTGCTGTTGATTGTGTTTTGACACACTTCTTGTTGTTGTATTAGCTCTTTTAATTTGGGATTTTCAGTTGTGATCAAGTTTTCTTGTTTCATATAACTCAAATAACTCAATCCTTGTTCCATGGGATCAACCCATGCGTTTCCTAACAAGATTTTTTTCAAGTTGAAAAAATTCGTTGATGATTCTTGGTTATATTTCATCATGTAGTCCACAAAATGTATGATGTACTGACCAGCATACGATTCACCACTCAAGATAATTTCTTTTTCAAGATCTTGTGGAAATATTTTGAAATAATTTAGTAAAAAATTCACAAAATGAGAATTCAAGTCGTTTTGAATGTCTGCGTCATAAAACTCCACATCATTTAAACTGGTTCCACCTTCCCCCTCGGAAGACTGCTCATCCACTTTATATGAGAACCCGGTGCCCAATGGCTGATCAATATAAAGCACATCACTGTACATATGCCAAGACCCGTTATTTGCAATCAAGTTACCGTTGGAATTGACTCTAAAGGGCCCGTTTTCCAATAATGCCCCATCCATACTACTGCAACCGGGACCACCGTTGATCCATATGACCAATTTATCCTTGGCTCCATTGACAGTGTTGAATTTCCAAAAAAAAAACTTTTTTTCTCCTTCATCTCCTCCATCTCCTTCATCGTTGTTAACGGAGATTCGCCCACTGTACATTTCGGTTGGTTTCGTGTACAGCTCCGGTGAACCAACGTACTCGGGAATCTCACTGTATCCAGGCAATAGCTCATTCACAATTTTGTAATCTTCAGCAGCCGGCGCCCCAGATACAAAAGTTGCCAAGCAAGGTAGAAGAAGTAAAGTGCATGCTTGGGAAACACTTATTTTATCGTGCTTATTGGCACTAGTTTTTCTTGGCATTGTTGGTGATGGCACTTGAAGCTTCGCTTTTCAGAGGAAAGACTGCCTGTAACCGGTTCAGCCTCCAAAATTATATCAAATTCAAGAAGCTACTAAGAATAGTAACAAATAAACAAAGGACTCGATAACGCTGAAACGCGCTTTATTGCTCTGTGGAAAATGAAACAATCTGGATCCAAATTTCATAAAAACGCAGTCACGTGGATTATAAAGTCACCGAGAGTGTTTCTTCATGCAGAGGACTCTTTTGCAACAAAGATTTTATTGTGAGTAAGCCTCAATTGCAAAGATAGATTCAGATTGAAAACTAATTCACGCCGTTTATGGGTGCTCAACTGCTTTTCCTGTTGAAACTTGTTCTCAAGACATTGAGTGGAACTCTTTCAAAAGCACAGGTGCCGGCTTTTTTTTTTTTTTTGGTTTTAAAAATGGAAAGTCGAAACTTTTACCTCTCGAGAAGGTTTCTTACTGAATAAAAACATTCCAAGAGCAAAACTTTACTGGTTTCCACTCTTGATTAGTCACTTCATCTTTAATCAAAACTCTCAGCACTTGAAATGACACAATCAAAGTCGTCGTACGTATCTCACACGCTGTTTTTCCCGAATTCCTCTCCCCGAGCAGAAAATTTTTCCAAGCCGGTTCTTACCGCAAATTTCCACAAGAAAAATGAAAAAAAAAAAAAAACACTTTTTTTTCTCTGTGCAAAATTCCGGAATCAAAAATTTTTAATTTTCACCTCGACTTTTTCGCAGAATTAGTCATCAAATCCGATGAAGATCTGGTCGAACAGAAATTTATATTGAGCCAAGTTAAAGTCTCTGCGATTTGATTTTGTCGTGACTTGAGTAATTGGTGTATATATGGTAGAAAGCCAAAAAATTTTAATGCCTCAACAACCAGAAGTTTGCCAACCAAACAACCAAAAACATGACTAACCAAGCTAAAAGTTACGCTCACCTGTACTCTGACGAAGCCAATGCCAGAAAACCATCTCCATTGAAAACCTGTATCCACTACTTTAATGATCCAAACATTATTTTTTTGGGTGGTGGTTTGCCAATGAGCACATACTTCCCATGGCAAAGTATCAGTGCTGTTTCTCCGAAACCTCCTTTTGTCAATGGTATTGGTGCTCCATGCACCTCTGCTGAAAACAGCATAGATTACACTATTCCAAAAAACATCACCGATACCAAAAACAAAGACGTTATTGCATTGGAAAGATGTTTGCAATACGGGTTTTCTCAAGGTCAAACTCCATTTTTGGATTTCGTTAGAGAGCACACCAAGATTGTTCATCAAATGGGTAAATACGAAGACTGGGACGTTTTGGCTACTACGGGGAACACTGGTGCATGGGAATCTACATTGAGAGTTTTCTGTAACAAGGGCGACACTATTTTGGCTGAGGCTCATTCTTTTTCATCTTCTGTGGCTGCTGCTGAAGCTCAGGGGATCAACGTTTTCCCTATCCCAATGGATAATGAAGGGATAATTCCTGAAAAATTGAGTGAAATTTTGGACAACTGGACTGAGGGTGTTGCTAAGCCAAAATTGTTGTACACTATTCCAACTGGTCAAAACCCAACTGGTTCGTCATTGAGCGATGAAAGAAAAGTTGCCATTTATGAACTAGCCAAGAAACACGATTTCATCATCATTGAAGATGAACCTTACTACTTTTTGCAAACCGGTGAATACGTTCCAGCGGAAAAAAGAGCCCCGGTTACCAAAGCTGCTTCTCACAAAGAGTTTTTGGACAACTTGGCCACTTCTTTCATCTCTTTGGACACAGAAGGCAGAGTCATAAGGATGGATTCTTTCTCCAAAGTCTTGGCTCCAGGTACTAGACTGGGGTGGTTGGTTGGTGCCAAAAGCATTTTAAACACCTACTTGAAATTCCACGAAATGTCGATTCAAGCTCCAGCTGGTTTTACTCAAACTCTGGTATCTGAAACTCTGCACCAATGGGGTCAAGACGGGTATTTGGATTGGTTGGTTGGTTTGAGATACGAGTACACCTTGAAAAGAGATTTCTGTATTGACTCGTTGAAGAAACACTTGCCACTGGATTTGATGTGCAAGTCTGATCCAGCTAAACCAGTTATTGCCATCAATCCTCCAAACGCAGGTATGTTCTTTATTGTTACCGTTGAAGCAGCCGAACATCCAGAATTTGAAACCAAATTTGGTAAAGACACTAAGAAAGTCGAACAACATGTTTACGAATCTATCATTGCCAATGGTGCCTTGATGGTTCCAGGTATGTGGTTTGAAGCCAACGGTGACACTGAACCAGCACAACCAAAATCCTCTAAAACAGCAAACACATCTACTCAAGTTTTCTTTAGAGGTACTTTTGCAGCCGTTCCGTTGGAAAAATTGGACAAGGGTGTTGCCAGAGTCGGTGAGGTTTTGAGAAAAGAGTTTACTCCAAAATAAACGAGCATCACGAGCATTAGCAGATCTTTATGATAATTTCCCCTTTGATCTTTAGTTTTTGAACTTTTACCTACTTTAAAAATATATATATACTTCACAATCGATATAACTTACTTTCTTCCGTGCGTACAGTATCAAGAATCCAGATATGCAGATTTGAAAAGTTTCTGGAAATTTTTCATGAGGCTTTGTAATTTTGTTCAGCACCCGTTTCTTATCTTTCGATCGTTATCATGCCGGTACTACTGCAGATCATCTTTGTCAAATGTGCGCAGACCAATTTCCATTTTTTTTTTTTGATTTTAGGACGGCAAACAGTATAGTTTTTACCGTGAACAACCGAAAAAACGGCGAGGCAGACGATGTCGTCTCTGGAAACTTTCAATCGCTTCATATATAAGAAACATATGTAATAAAACTTCCACTTTCGCTTTCACACACACACACACACACACACTGCACTTCCAATAGCCAGATAGTCCAAAGAACCCACGCCGTAACGCACAAAACATAGCACATCTAGATAAATGCCACTAATAGCGAAAGACTTGACTCATCTATTTTCCGATGAAACCAAAAACAGGCCAGTCTCACTGTTGAAGAGCACAGAACCACATTTCCACACACCAGACATGATGTATCTGGGATCTGGTTTGCCATTGGTTGATTACTTCCCATGGCAGCAGGTCAGTGCAGTCTCGCCCAAACCACCGTTTACTAACGGAATTGGGGCCCCGTGCACATCTTCTGAAGACAGTATTGAATACTCAATTCCAAAAATGCCATCCGAGGCAGAAAACTCAGACACCCTGGTCTTGGCCAAAGCTTTGCAGTATGGTGGATGTGGTGGTCAGCCGCAATTTTTGGATTTCGTTAGAGAACACACCAAGATTGTTCATCAAATGGGCAAGTACGAAGATTGGGATGTCTTGGCATCAACGGGGAACACTGGTGCCTGGGAGGCCACACTGAGAGTTTTCTGTAATAGAGGAGACACTATTTTGGCCGAAGCACATTCTTTTTCTTCGTCACTGGCAGCTGCTGAGGCCCAGGGAATCAAGACGTTTCCTGTTCCAATGGATAATGAAGGGATAATTCCTGAAAAATTGAGTGAAATTTTGGACAACTGGACTGAAGGTGTTGCCAAGCCAAAATTGTTGTACACTATTCCAACTGGTCAAAACCCAACTGGTTCGTCATTGAGCGATGAAAGAAAAGTCGCCATCTATGAACTAGCCAAGAAACACGATTTCATCATCATTGAAGATGAACCTTACTACTTTTTGCAAACCGGTGAATACGTTCCAGCGGAAAAAAGAGCCCCGGTTACCAAAGCTGCTTCTCACAAAGAGTTTTTGGACAACTTGGCCACTTCTTTCATCTCTTTGGACACAGAAGGCAGAGTCATAAGGATGGATTCTTTCTCCAAAATCTTGGCACCAGGGTGCAGATTGGGGTGGTTGGTTGGACCTCAAAGATTTTTGAAGGCGTACTTGCATTTTTACGAGATGTCGATTCAGGCTCCAGCTGGTTTTACCCAAGCATTGATCACTGAAACATTGAATAAATGGGGCCAAGACGGGTATTTGGATTGGTTGATTGGATTGAGATACGAGTACACAGTTAAGAGAGATTTTTGTATTGACTCGTTGAAGAAACACTTGCCACTGGATTTGATGTGCAAGTCTGATCCAGCTAAACCAGTTATTGCCATCAATCCTCCAAACGCAGGTATGTTCTTTATTGTTACCGTTGAAGCAGCCGAACATCCAGAATTTGAAACCAAATTTGGTAAAGACACTAAGAAAGTCGAACAACATGTTTACGAATCTATCATTGCCAACGGGGCGTTGATGGTTCCAGGTATGTGGTTTGAATGTCAATATGACGGTCACGCAAAGAAAAAGAATGACAGTGCGGACACTCAAATATTTTTCAGAGGTACATTTGCCGCTGTTCCTTTGGAAAAATTAGATGTAGGTATTGCTCGGGTTGCAGATACATTGAGAAAAGAGTTTGCGCCATGATATTTGCAAAAGATGAGAAAATGCGTGCTTTTTAAGGAGATATAGAGACAGCAGATTATTGCGGCGTGTCCAATGCGGATTGTATAAGATAGTTATTGGAAAACAGATATGAACTCATCGTTGTATTGCGAAAATCCTGTTTGTGTTGCTCATACAACAAGTCACTTTTACAGACCCACGTATCTTTTTGGTAATGATTATAAAACAGAGACCATCCTTGTATGTAGACTTTTTAAGCCGCAAAATCATTTTTACGCGAGAGTTATACCGGCCCGTGATACAATTTATATTGATCAATTGGTAAATTGAAGACTAACTCAGCATGACACAGTCAAAAGCAACTATACTGTTTGTGAAGTTAGTGTAACTTTTCAAAGTGATTTAAATACGGTAGTATTGTGCTTGGATATCACCGTTTTTTCAATAATCGCATCAGCAAAGTATTTTTTGGTGCGAAACGTGATATTAATGTCAAGTTACTTTTGGTATGTTGAGTAACGGTGCGAGTATCTAAGTTGATATAATCAACTAATGAAAAATATCACCTCATCAAAAAAAAAAGAAAATCCTATTCATTCAAGGAAAACTATTTAAAATTTTTTTTTTTTTTGCAGGTAACCTTAGTAGCTGGTTTGTTAGAACACAGTAACAACGTTGACCATATTTTTGCCGTCACAGCGTATGCCAAAATATTACTGGTTAATGTGCACTTTAAACTTTTTTTTCCTGCATCGAGTTTGTTTAAAGTGAGGTAGAGAGCCCAATGAGTATTTTTTCAGTCTTTGTAAGTTACACATGAACGTAAAGAACTTGAAGGCTTTGCAGTTTATTTAACCTCAGTGTATTAATTTCACCAACTTTGCTATCGTTTGGTTTTATAATCCTGCCGGGGTTCAAGCTATCTTTACAACCATGCTAATGCTCGAGGGTGTAGTGATCCGCAGAGCTAGGTGTTGCTATTACTAAATTTGGCATTTTTTTTTTACTCCTAAAAATCATTAAATCTCAGCACACTCAATGTGCGTTTACATACCATTACAAACATTATTAATTGTAAATATTATTAAATTTCAATTACAAGTAATAACTCGCTAGCGGGTTATTTACTTTTTATCACTCAAAAATTAATCGCTAGCAGTTGTCATCTTTCTCTCCACATATTCTGCTTCTGGTTTCATTTGTGATTCAAAAGACACATTTTTGTCCAGTTGCAAACCTTTTTCTTCATCCAATGAACTATTCACAGAGTATTGAGTGTCATCTCCTTCTTCAACATCTCCATCTCTCAAAACAAAACCATCAGAATCTCTATTTTCGATCCCAAACAAAACAACAATAAACAAAATCACAAACACAATAGCCAAGAAGATTGACATTGTTGCTGAATAATTGTCGTTGTTTTCTGCGGCAATTTTACTTTGGATAGTCGATGCTGGTGCCGAGACCAATGTCCCAATCTGGTAGGAGAACCCGATAATAATTGTGGCAAAAGCTTTCATTTCTCCATACGAGGACAATTCGTGCAAGTATTTTGGAACATTGGCAAAACCGAACTGCACGGCAAATTGCAACCAAAATGCAGAACAGATTTTGTACTGTTCGACATACCCCCATGGATAAATGACCCCGCACCCGATCACAATCCCACAAAGAATGACAAATCTGATCCCCAAATAATTGGCAATGTGTGCACCAATGATCCCACCAACAATACACCCGACATTTGCGACACAGTTGATGGTGGATTTTTTGGAAGCACTGAACCCGTAGGATTTAAGCAATGTAGGAAACAAATCTTGCGAACCGTGCGAGGTGTAACAAAAGGCACCCATAAGGACACATTGGTACAAGATTTTGTCCCAGTAGTTTTGAAATGCTTTTTGGAAGTCTTTGAAGAATTTTTTGGTTTTTGATTGGGTGGATTGGTCGACTAGTAGTTTTTGGTTTTCCACGAAAACAGGAGATTCAGGAAGAATGGATCTCCAAACGATGAATGGAACACATAGAGCACTGGTGAACCAGAACAAGATTCTCCATGATTGAGATGGGTGCGATTCAACCAGTCCTCTGGTGGCACCCTGGGCAATCAAATAACCCATAGGATAACCTGCTTGAAATACACCACTTAGCAAACCTGCAATATCGTTTTTCGAGTTTTTATTTTTAGACGCGTTGATATTTTCAACAGCAGTGATGTTCCCCACGGAGAAAGATGCCCCCAAAATCAACCCAAACACACATCTACATGCTAAGAATTGATTGAAAGTTTGAACAAAAGATGTACCCAATTGCACAACACATAGCAATGAACAAATAACCACATATGTCCATTTCCGACTAAACATATCGTTATAAATACCAAAGATAACTGCCCCGGCCACACGTGTGAACAAGGAGTACATGATCCCGTCATTGATTTCAACAATAGATTTATCGAATTTGGTGGCCAAGTATGAAGTGGTTAGAGAGACAGAAAAGAAAGACGCACTGTCCAAGATCCACATCCATAGCCCTAGAAAGAACAGCTGCCATTGTAGCAAGGACAACTTGCTCAATGCAGGGAAAGGATTGATAGGATATCTTGCTAAACCTTTGTTGATGGTTTCTCTTGTAGGAATGATGGTAGTCAAGGAGGTCTTGACATGGTTGCTGACTTTTGATGAAATGGTCATATCGACTTGTGACTTATTACTTATTGACTTTTTGTCTTATTGACTTTTTGACTTTTTGTCTTATTGACTTGGTGTTGGAGTTGTGTCTATTATTACAATTACCTCAAGAATACAGACAGACAAGACATTATCCCTGGTGTATGCTCTTCTTATATACATTTCAGTTTTCTTGTGATTTTGTCTATTAATTACCTTAATCTGTTATCCTTGTTAGTTTGTCATCACCATTATCTAATCAGTCATTCAAAGTATCATCAATATTGGCAAATTTAATTGTCAACAAACTGTTTGATAAAAAAAATAAAAAAAATAAAAAAAAAAAACAGTCATTAATCAAACATAATTGTCATCATAATGATCATCATCATCATCATCATAATTGTCATCATCATCATCATTTTTAGTATCCTTGGTAATTTCATCATCATTTTTAGTGTCCTTGGTAATTTCATCAGTCATTCGCATTTCAGCGACACATCTTTTCCTGCATATTCACTCGCCCAACATCGCATTTCAATTCCGGTTCAAACTTTTTCGCATTTCAATTTCCTTTGGTCAGAGAGATCTTATACTGCCACTGTCGACTGTCGATATACTCAAGATACCCAATTACCCAAATAGTACATACACACACACACACACACACACTAAACCTATATCGTGCATAATAAATCAATGAAAAACACCCTGAACCGCTTTTATTCTTAGTCTTCTTCTTGGTATACTCTTGGTACTCTTTTTGG
>JFAV03000011.1:84989-146098 GCA_000585475.3 Hanseniaspora vineae
GGGGGGGGGGTCCACGGCTAGTTGTACCTGTTCCTAATACTACCTATAAGCTGTATTACCGTAGGCAGTATTATCGCTTGGTGTTTTAGTCACAGTACAGGCAGTAGACAAGACAATATAATACAATAGAGCACCTGCACCGCACACCCTGACATCTCTCTCACTTTCTTATCAGTCACCATAAACATAAACTTTCGTCTACGCAGAAAAACAGCATCCATTTTTTTTCCTATGTTTACTACCATAACCCACACACCACACTAAGCTTATTTCAAGTCATTCAATTTTCATTTGAATGACTAGCCTTTTTTCCCGCTCTGATTTTTTGTTTGCAGTTTTCGTGTTGTGTCACGATATTTTTTCTTTTCTTCCGGATAAGCGGGATTTGAAAAGCATTTTTATGTCTGTTGCATGCATTGGATAAATGGACGCTATATAAGCATACAGCCACTGTCGTTTAAGTCACAGTCGTTTAAGTCACAGTCGTTTTAGTCACAGTCGTTGAAGTCACAGTCGTTTTAGTCATACAGGGATGACTGGAAGAACGGAATTGAGTGGAGGATAGTTGTGATTTGTGCCGTATGTCCGGTTAGGTGATTATATGTGATGGACAGTAGTAATTACCGGGAATAAGGGTCGGATATAAAGAGTATCAGTACAACAATAACAACTAAACAGATATCACCAAATAGTATACACAAAAAAAAAGTATAAATGGTTGCAACGGTTTAATATTCAAATGATTCTTTCTCATCGTAGTCCTCCTCCTTCTCCTCCTTATCCTCCTTCTCCTCCTTCTCCTCCTTCTCCTCCTTCTCCTCCTCATCATCATCAACATAGCACAACGGTAAAACAACCAAATGTCCATTGACACTGTTGAGTAGCTCTCTAGCAATTCTCTTTCTCGTTGATACTTTGTTCTTTGTACAACGATGGCAAAGATTTTGTACAGCTATCTCTGTGTAATCGTCAAAGGCATTCTTGGCAATAAACTCATCAGCTTGTTCAAATGAAACTTCCAATTGTGGATTGGTTGCCAATTGTTGTTGATAATACAAAAACATCTCTTCGTGTTTGGCAAATAATCGTTTACAAGACTCTGTTTTAGTAAGTTCATCTGGTTGACAATAAAAAATACACCGATAAACTGCAGTGTTTTTGTGAGCTGTTGTATTCCAAATATTATTGTGAAAAGAGTTGTTTAATGGATCTGTGAAAATAAATGGATTGATGATATTTGTGTGTGTATAGATGCCACTGATAAAGTTATCCATGGACAACACAAGCTTCAAATTATTGAGTTTATCTTTAGCTTTTTCAAGTGCACCGTGTTGCAAGTAGAATAAACTTTTCAATGTATTCAACTTTTGGAAATCATCATTTTTTTTGGTGAAATCCATATGCAGCATAAACTCATTCCAATTGGGTATAAAACTCATATTCATTTTTTTCTTAAATTGATGATATTTAGTGTAAGGCTTGGAAATTTTAGCACGTTGCAACGATTGCTCACCATGTACATCACCCCATGCAATAGTACTTCTCAAATCAAAAACCTCTCTCATCGCAAGCTCAACCACAGAAGAGTCGATGCACTGCTCACGTAACGTCGCACGCCCACAGTCAGCTATTGTGTGTAAGTCATTGTAGTTCTGCTCCGCATATGCACGATATTGCGCAAACGTATCTTCAGTGTAACGGACCAACTCCAAGTCACACCCCAAGTGCTCCCGCATCAACTTCTGTCTCAAGCCACTAGCAAAAGAACCAGCATCATACTCTCTCCCATCCATCATAGACTTGACAGTCTCACTGTACTCCAAGACTATCGCATCATTGTCATCAATACCACCTTCAACACTATTACCACTCACTCTTGTGCTGCCAAATATACATTTCTTATCATCAACAATCATAATTTTAGAATGAATGTATATCTGAGAGCTTACCAACCGACTTTTTGGACCTGTTATCCCCCACGTTCTCAAAGAATAAAATTGCATGTATTCCAAAGGGTCAACACCACAACTCACAAGTCTTGTGAAAATAGATTCCTGGTGGGTACACCAAGCAGAAAAATTAGTTGACATCAATTCCCGTGTTTCATAGTCTTTATCGGACTCTTCAAATGTATACACTGGTCGCAAGGGAAGCAAAATAATGGCTTTCCAATTTTGTTTCTTTGTATGTGCTTCCATGATTCGAGTGTACACTGCATCACCAAGGTTATTGCTTTTCCAACTTCCATCTGGTTTTTTTTCAAAAGTTACAAAACACTCATCTTCAATGTATACATAATGCTTTGAGTTCAATATCAAACTACAATATGCACTCTCAACACAATTAATACGCCTTTCGTTTGTTGAGTGGTATGGTTGATTAACAACATTGGGTAAGAGTTGGCACTCACAGTTTGATTGAGCATGGATATTTTGCTTAGCAAAGATGATTTTCCATTGCTCCTGGGTTAAATCACACGGAGGATTGAAAGTTGGAAGAATATCAGCCCTAAACGATACACGCGCCAGATTGTTCCATTTTTGTGTAAATATCTTACACAAATCCCTTGCAACAGGTCCAATAACCATTAATTGAATATCGTGCCATGGCATCCTAGCTGCAATGGCACCCTCATTGATGTTTTCCAAAGGCATGTAATTGTATGATGATGATGATAATGATGAAGAAGAAAAAGAAAAAGAAGAAGATAAACCGGATACCAAATCATAAAGCGCATTTTCTCGAAAATCCATTTCATTTGAACGGTAATAAGTTTTCCCAACAAAAAGTTTCCTTCTGTCAAATATTAGATGTTTTGGTGTATCATATCTCCCAAGACCCAAGGCTATCTCACCGAAAAACGCAGTATTGAAGTCAATAACCACAAAATTAACCCTCTTTTCTGATTCTGTTTTGTCACCTTCTATTAACTGAACATTATCTTGATTCTCATACGGTGTTGCTGAAAACTCCATCAAACAACCAATACCTAACATGTATATTTTCACACCTTCCAATGATTTTTCTATCAAAAGATTATTAAGCTCGGATTTTTGATTGGCACCCTTTTTGGACCTTTCCAAGAATAAAGTAAACTGATAAAGTTTTCCATATATGAATATGCACTGTTGTGCATTTTTGATCAGTTTTATAAATTCCAAAAAATAATCGCAAGCATCAACATAGGCTTTGCAATGATTGCTTGATTGGACAGGCGCCAAACTTTTATACTTGTTCCAATCTCTCCATTCACATTGTTTCGTCATATCAGTGATTGCTTTGACACAATCATCTCTTGCGGATGGCGATCCAAAAAGTAAGGTTCTTTGTGTTCCTTTGTTCTGCAACAAAAGTTTTGGTAACCTGTGCTGCGAAATTTCATCCACATTGTCGTCAATAATTTCAAAGTGGAAATCAGCATCCATCCTGAATTCTGTTTGAACCCGGGATGAATAAAATTCATCGAAAAAAGCAATGTACAAAGGTCCAACAAAATACCATTCGCAAAATTCACATGATTTATCTGGAAAATAATGAAATAATCCAAACACATGGGAATTAGTCAACTTAGCCAAGTCAAGAACACTTGAATTAGAAAACGCAAAAGTAGCAGAGCAGGGAACAGGGTGTTTATTGAAATCACAATTTTCTCTCATCACCCTCCCATATTTGCCTTCAAATCCCGTTAGCCAACCTAAACCAATTGCAAGTGGAAATATATTGAAAAAGTAAAAAACATATCTTCCAAATAGGTCTGTGGTACACGCGGAAATCAACCTTTCCGCAATTTCACTCAATTTTCTCTTCAATCGCATGTTATAAAGCTTACTTTCATTGCACTTCTTTGAGCCTCCCAGCTTATAGAGGTCCAATGCCAAATCAATCTCGCGTCTTGCCCAATAATTTGCCTTGTATGCTTCAGCTGACCATAGATTAATACATTGTTTATTCAATTCAACAACAAAAGCATGGAATTCAGCAACAGAAGTGCTGACGGACCAGCTGTGTTTCTTGTAATCTGTTTCGACCTCCAAGTGAAAAGTGAGATTTTTGGTTACGTCACACTCTTTTCCCTGAAGATAATTCACATCAACTTGTATTGATTCAAACACTCGAGCAAGTCGCTTTTCATACCGGAATTTTTCACAATCATCACAAAACAAATACTTCCTTGAATCAAAGTCCATGCTAAAAAGCAAAAATTTTAATCTTCTGGTCAATTTTGGTGGTATGGTGTATGATTTTCTTTAGAAAATAACACAATAATTTAAACAGAGTAAAGTTCACTTGGAAGCAGCTTAATTTGTTGAAAATCATTAATGATGCTTTTCTCTAGGACATATTTATATTTACACAACATTTGTATCTGTTCTTTGGAACTTCCCCTAACACACTTTTTCTACCGTGACAGAGAGAAATTTCTTTTATGAAAAAACTCATTCAGAGCTCTAAAGCAGCTGAACTTCCTAATTCCCAAAATTTGTCAATAAATTGGTGCCTTTGTTTTTGCAAATGTGAAGTGTTTATGTGACTAGTGTTCAATTTCTATTGTCCCTTAAACATGATCCTCAAAATTGAGCAAAAGGTCAGTTGAAAACCTTGATCGACGGGAAAAAAAAAAAAGACAGAAACAAAGCAAAAATTGTTCAACACTTGGAGTAAAAATACAGTCTAATTGATTTGTAAAAAATGTTCTCGGTCTTAAAATTACCTTGGCATTGATCAATAGAAATAATCTAGTAATTGAAAACTTGAGGCAGAATTATTTTGTCACAAGTTTGAAAGGGCCTGTACTGAATAAAACTTAGCACATGCTAAGCAGCCAGCAGCACTATTAACACAATTATTGTGACGACCAAAGTTTTTTCTTGCTTAAAATCACAATTGCATGCGGTTTCTTGACTTTCATTTCAATAAGATTTATGTTTGTCGTTTCCAAGGTATTTGTCTGGTAAAGATTGATTAACAAACAATTATAACCTTATTTAGAAGTTCATTAAAAAAACCATAGCTATCATCTTCACAATTTTTGTGTGAGAATTGTAGTTTATATAATGTTTGCAATAGTCCTTAATGGCTTTGGTTATAGCATTTCAAATAGCCTTTAGAAGCAAAAAAGGGAAAATAAGCAAAATCTCGACTAATCTAGCAAAGCAATAGTACAGACTTAATGCTTTGAATATCTTGATGTTGCAGCTTAGAAAATAAGTTTCAAGGAATCATAACCAGGTTAGCAATTTTGTATAATTGATAGTAATTTACACGTTACCCGAAACGTGTTAAATAACCCACTTCCTCTTACAGTAGGTACAACTCAAAGGGAAAGAAATAAGCAAGTTCCTCCAAGTTACGGGAAACCCCCAAATTTGAGATTTATTGATTGATGATGCTCAACTTATAAATTTTGAGATAAGTGTAACTGTCTCATTAGTTAAACAAGTCTGCGTATAAAATTTTTTTTTGTTGCTGATTTACACCTTTCTTATCAAGAGTTATACTACTTGAAGAAGAACTGTACAAGAAATCAAGAAAAACAAGGTTTATAACATTGGTACGGCTGGGCGGCAAACAATTTTCTTCAAAAAATCAGAAATATTTTAAGTCATACAAAAGCACATAAAACTCCAACAAATGGAACATGAAAATTTTAGTGAACCTCAAAACTCATCTGCTCGCTCCTCGGACATAATGTTTGATACTAGAGATGGATGGAAAACACCAGAATCAATAGAGTTGTTTAAAAAAATATACGCTGAAGTAAAATGTAAAGAACCAACTAAACCAATTTCAAAAGCCAAGTTTTGCATTAAGCTAATACTTGATGCTGGAAAAAACGCCGCAAACATGGAGTGCCACTACAACGATTGAAAATCTTCAAAAATCTTTCAGTAAGCTTGAAAAATCTAGCCAACATAAATGATAGAAGCATGCGAGGCGATAGAGACACCGAAATTGCAGTTCTTATTGAAGACACTCGTTTTGTCAAGTCTCAGATGGACGGAGTTGTTTACTATGCTGGAGAATTTTTGCATTGTTTAAGAAATAGAACAAGTAGGGAAATTTTTGGTTGCTATCTAGATGTAGTTAACCATGTGGAAAATATGATTGAAGATTTTCAAAACCAGGCAGCTCCAAATTACAAGGAGTCGTATACTGTAGCAAAAAGATCTCAAAGCATTGCTTTAGACGAGGAGCGTGTTGAGACTGCAGCTGTAGAACTTGCTATGACATGTGCGTTTGATATTGAATCAACGCTCCACTTGCACAGTGTGCATGAGAAAAATGATTTTCCACAAACCAGAATTTTACACAAGGGCTCAAAGCACTTTCAGTTGCTCAAACAACCAAATTTCTTTTTGGAGTCTAGGGTTGAAAATTTTGTCGCCTCCATAAACACACCTGATTTTGATAATTTTAAGCGTTTGAATTTACTCAAGAGTATGTTGTACTTACAACAGATACCTCTTTCCGAAACTACAAAAGATTAAATCATCGCTGAAAATACGTCGGTTTCATCGTTAGAGCATTTTGTTACTAGCGCGTGTAAAATTGCACACATAACTGACCCATTTCAGTTTTTTGATCCTTTGTCCTGGCGTCTATGGCAACATATTTGGCACGCTACAGCTAGTGAAAATACTAAAAAATATAGGTACGCCTGTCGCTGTGAACCAGACAGTTGCGTCAGTACCAAAAGCGAACACAATCTATTTTGAAAATATCAAACAAATTTTGCCAAACTTCAAGATAGCACTCCACTAAGTACAGAACAGAAAAAGATTATTAAAGAGTCTGATGAACTCATAATGCTCAAAATATCTGGTGAAGACGAAAAAGAAAACTTTTTGAGCTTATTTTGCGCTCACAGTGAAATTAAGAAAGATCAACGAAAAATAACTTTGGAGGAAATTCTTCAAAAAGTCAACGGTTATTTAGTTGAACATCCTTGTGTTTGGTTAAATGAGTTGATGGAATCCGAAAAAATTTTTTATCCTCACGAGAAGAATAATTTTGTAGATTTTCTTATCAAGTAAAATATTGCACTTGAATCAAGTTTCGTTGAGCTCTAGCAATCACTGATAGTTTTTAATTATATACAAAATCAGTTGAAAGTCTAATTCATCTTAAAGAAAAACTTAAAAGAGAATAAAACCATTTTATAGATAGGTAAATATAAATATTCGGTTGTTTTTTAAAGGCGTGTATTATCAGGATTAAGTTGCGCACGTGAGTAGTTGAAACAAAAAATGTTCAAGAATGTTTGAACAAGCTGTAAAATTTTAACATCGTGCGTTAAGTCGACATATAACTATCAGAACATGGCCTGGCGTGTAGCAGTGCTCAAAATGCATGCCTTCAAAAAAATAATCCAGAAATCTACATACTTGTGCCAAGAATCAGATTAGCTTAGTAAAAAAATTAATAAAACAATTTGAATATTAAATGTGAATAATTAAAATTTGTTTCATATCGACAGATCTTCAACTGCTGCTCACTAAAATATAGCATCACAAACATTAAAAAACTAAAAAATCTTAGAAAAATCGCTTGAAAAACCGAGCTAATCGTTTTCCTTCGAGTTTCTCCTCTTGCTCCAAATGAGGCGATGGCAAAAGCACTAAATGTCCAATAACGGTTTGAAGTAATTCTTTGGCAATTCTTTTTCTTCTTGCAATCTTGTTTTTAGTGGAAAGAGCACCCAAACTCCCGAGAGCTTTCCTACATTCTTTATTATTTGTTCTGCTGGCAATAAATTGGTCAACTGGGTCAAACGAAGCTTCCAGCAGTGGGTTTGAAGCAAGTTCTTTTTGATAGCAAAAAAAGAGCTCTTCGTACCTTGCAAACAATTTTTCCTCGTTCTTAGTTAAAACATACTCATCTGGCTGACAGTAAAAAACGCACCTGTAAATGGCAGTATTCCTACTGGCTGTAGCATGCCAAATGTTACAAAAAGTTTCATCCAAGGGATCCACAAAGCTAAACGGGTCAACAAGATTAGCAAGCCCATACATGCTGCTAACAAAATTTTCCAGGGAATTAGACCCCAAATCACTAAAAGGACTAATGAATCCTTTTCCAAGCGTTTTGTGTTGCAAATAAAGCAAACTCTTAAGCAAATTAAGTTGCTTGAAATGATTAGAGTTAAGCGTGTCCATGTATGCGACGAATTGCTCTAAATATGGCGAAAAAGAGAAATTCAATAGTTTCGTGTACCGGTGATTTTTTGTAAAAACATTATGCACTTTGGGGGACCGTGGGGCTTTTTCACCGTGAGCACGGTGCCATGCAGCAGTACTTCCCAAATCAAAAATCTCTCTCATCGCAAGCTCAACCACAGAAGAGTTGATGCACTGCTCACGTAACGTCGCACACCCACAGTCACCAATCGTGTGCAACTCGCTGTAGTTCTGCTTTGCATATGCACGATAATGGGCAAACGTCTCCTCGACGTAGTTGACCAAGTCCAAGTCACACCCCAAGTGCTCCCGCATCAACTTCTGTCTCAAGCCACTAGCAAAAACACCAGCATCATAGTCTTTCCCATCCATCCTGGACTTCACCATCTCCTTGTCCTGCACGAAAAAAGCATCATTGTCGTCAATACCATCTTCAACAATATTAGCACTCACTTGCGTGTTTCCAAAAATGCATTTTCTATCATCAACAATCATGACTTTAGAATGAGTATAGATCTGTGAAGTGGCTAAGAAAGCACGTGGTTCACTCACTCCCCACGTTCGTAACGAGTAAAACTGAATGTAATTTGATGGGTTGACACCAGATGCTTTTAGTCTTGTAATGATCGAGTGCCGAGCTTTGCTTGAAGCAGAGTAGCGGGTTGACATCATTTTTCGTGTTTCGAATTGATCATGAGTCTCTTCAAAAGTTTTCACAGGCCGCAATGGAACCAAGATAATGGCTTTCCAGTTTTGTTTCTTTTTATGTGCTTTCATGATTCGTTTATATAATGTGTCACCAAGTTTGTTGCTTTTCCAATCTCCATTTTTTTGTTTAAAAGTGACGATGAACTCATCTTCAATATAGACGTGGTACTTTGAATTCTGTATTAAGCTACAAAAGGCATTTTGAATGCAACTAGTACGTTTGCGGTCTGAGGAAAAAAAGTTTTGGTCTACCATACTTGGAAGAAGTTGACATTCGCATTCTAAATGACGGTCTAGGTCTTGCTCCGCAAAGACTGTTTTCCATGTCTTCTCTTGCAAATCGCATGGTATACCAACAAAAAACAAGATGCAAAGGAAGAAAGAGCGAAAATAATACCATTTTTGTGCAAATACCCTACACAAATCCCGAGCAACAGGCCCAAAAACCTTGAGTTGAATATCGTGCCACGGCATCCTAGCGTCTCCTTTCCCATTTTTAAAAGGGCAGTAGGTCGTATAAGAGCCCAACATATAAAGACTCTCTTCTAAACCATCACTGTTTCCAAAAGACGTACTTATTGCTCCTTCAGAGAATTTGTTCCTATCAAAGATTTGATGCTCCGGTGTGTCATATCTACCAAAGCATAAAGATGTTTCACCAAAAAAGGCAAGGTCGTAATCAATAATTACAAAATTTTCCCTTTGTTGATGTTCCATTTCATTAAATTCCTCCATTGGTTGAATTTCACAGATCACACTGCAATTTATAGTTTCAATATTAAATGAAGGTTTATAAAGATCCTCAGGATCATCTATTGGAGATCTAGTAACAAGGATGTAAATCTTCACACCCTCTGAAGCTTTTTCCTGCAAAAGATTATCGAGCCTATATTTGCCATTACCCTTTGCTGATCTCCTCAAAAACACTTGCGACGAAAATAGATTAGTTTGAATGAAAATGCACTTTTGCGCATTACGGATTGCTTGTGACAATGCACAAAAATAATCACATGCATCAACGTAGGCTTTGCAGTAATTGCTTGATCTAATTGGTGCAAAACTACCATATCTGTTCTTTTTGGTCCACTTAAAACGTTTGATCATTTCTTTAATTGCTTGAGCACAGTCATTCCTTGCGGCTTGCGATTCAAAGGTTAAAGACACCCCTTCTTGCTTGTTTTTTAAATATAATTTTGGCTCAATATGTCCGGAATAATCAGCTAGTTTTATGTCAACACATTTTGAGAAGAGACCCTCACATGCATAAAAAACATCCTCGACATCTCCTGACTCAAATTTGAAAACAAACGCAATGTACAAAGGGCCAACAAAGTACCAACATTTGGATTCGGATGAACCATTTTGCAGATGAGCTTTGTTAGAAACAAAAGTGGGAGGAGATTTGAACAACAAAGAGGTAAAAGATACAATAGAAGTGGGAGAAACACAATTTTCCTTAAGCCCAAAAAAGTCCTTTGACACAGCACCATAATTGCTCTCAAAACCTGTAAGCCAACCCAATTTGATAGCAAGTGGAAATATATCAAAGAAGGGAAAAACAAATTTTGCAAGTTTCTCTGTTTTGCATGCAGATATCAACCTTTTTGCAATTTCACCCAAATTTCTGCTCCAACCGGCGTAAACCTTGTTTTCCTCATACTGAATATTTGAGTTTTTTGATTTATAGCATCGAAAAACTGAACAAATTTTACTTTTGGCCCAAAAGACCACTTCAGTCATTTCAGGTGACCATGTTTTATCATGAGCTACTACCAACGCATTGATCATAGCTTGTAAATCATCATGTGTTTTGTTCACAACCCACCTGTGCCTCTTGTATTCAGTTTGGGCTCTTAGGCTAAAAGAAAATAACTCCGAGAACTGACAAACTGTTTCCTGCGAATAACTCACATTGACCTCTATCGACTCAAACACCCGAACAAGCGACTTGTCATAACACGAAGCTTTCAAATTCTCACTGTTTAAATTACTTGATGTGCAGTCCATTATAAAGAGTAAAGTCCCTAGTTCTTTGGTTGATTCTGGTTGTACGGTCTATGATTTTTTTTTAGCAAATAAAAAAGTCGTTTAGAAAAAATCTTGGTAGATTAAAGGCAACTTAGTTTATTGAAAAGCATTAAGGATGGTTCCTTCTACGACATATTTATATTTGTAATTGTTCTTTGGAGCTTTCGCCTGACGCTTCTTTCCCACAGTTTCTACCAAGAACGAGTTCTAGCAAACTCCAAAACAAAAGCACTCCCTAATTCCCAAAATTTATCAATAAGTTGCTGCCTTTGTTTTTGCAAATGTGGAGTGTTTGGGTTGTCGACAATGTGTTTGTATTGTTTATTGATCATGATCATCAAGATTAGCGCCAGGTTAGTTGAAAACCCCTAAATGAAGGAAAACAACAAAAGGCAGGACAATGGACCACTTTTTTTTTCTCGGAGTCATTATTTGTCCGAAGACGTAACAGTTCTAAGACCTTTCGGCCTTACTATTGTGTTTTTTTCTCGGGATGTAAATAACGCACGTGCTGCAAACTACTGACGTAAGCACGTGAAAAAGAAAACCTGGTTGATCAAAAAAAAAAAAAAAACACAAACCCGGATCACATTTCACGACTAGGTGTGAGCGTTGAGCTGACAAACGGTCGCACAACTTTTCCAAAACACCAATGTACTGTTTCTACTTTCCCCGATGCAAGACAATCTTTTGGTATGGCTTACAAAAGTACTGATTCAATCAAGGCGAGTTTAACTAAGGCATTCGAAGAGAAGAACAAACTGCACAAAAGAGCAAACTCTACTGATCCTATACGCATCTATTTCCTCATGCAGATGGAAATATGAACGAATCAACAATTCAAAATACCAAGAGAAAACGGAAATCAAGAATTCAGAAACATGAAAAGGGGATGTTTGGAGGCTTGATCAGACCAAGAAATACCCTGGAAATGGATAAACCTCTAATATTACGAAAAAGCCGAAACGAAGACGAAGTAGATGAACATCTGCGTCATACAGATCCTGAAAATCACGACATAGACGATGTATCAAATAATGACACACTTAATCAAAGTAACAGGGTTTCAGATGATGATATAGTAATGGAGGAAAATGTAACCAGTTTTAGCAGTACCAAAAAATTGAATGTGCCACTAGAGAGTTTGAAAATATGGGATCTTACACCAAAGTTTCACAATGATATTATGATCAAAAAAAGCAAAGACACATTGATTATGGCTAGTTTGGTTCGCACAAACGATAGTGAAATAAACGAAAAGTGCGAGTACCAACTCAAGTTAGTTGGTAGCGGTTTAGAAATGCTGCGACCAGTGGACTTACAATCAGACGTCTCTCATGTGTATTACGATCAATCTGAAACATCTGTGGGACTTTTGCTTAGTAAAAACAGGGAGCGCGAGCTCAGGTTGAGTTATAAAAATGTCATGTACTCGTACAAGAAATTGGTTTTCAAAATATCAAGCTCTGTAGATGAAATCATGTTCAATCAATTGATTAGTATTTTGTCTTATTCAATTGATCCTTCACTCACAGAAAAGAAGAAATATGTGAAAAAATGTAAAGATTACCACGGAATTCTGACATTAATGAACCACGAACGTATGAATGAAAATGATCAAAATAAAACTGTTTTGCTTCATTCAGGCAACTTGTCTCCAACAAGCATTCGCAGAGAAAAAAAGCTTGCAACCATAGAAAATGGCATGTCTGAAAGAAGCATGTTGTCAAGAAACTCAATCAATTTTTTAAACAAAAAATTCAACTCCTTGGAGAACCCTGACAGAACAAGATTTTTAGGAAACACAAGATACACCACTGTTAACAGAACAGAACCACAAGCGAGAAGGAAACCGTCATTGATTTCGTCTCCCTTAATGCCGCCTTCCCGACTACCTGCAGTTGCAGAAAAAGAGTCCCATATTGTGTCGAAGAGGAGTTTAGATGACGTGAAAACCACAGAAAAACCGTTATCTACATTAGCATTTTACGGGCTTGGTGAAGAGTCGCAAAGTGGACAAAAATCAACAAAAAAGAGATCCACATCAACAGAAGGTTTTAATCCTTCAATATACTCTGACTCTGATGAAGAAAAAGATCAACAGAGTCCGGGAAAAGCAGGTGAGAGTCACATAAACCTTGACGAAAACGTTGGTAAAACAGAGAAAACTTACGTAAGAAGATCCAAAAGACATCGGGTTTCTTCGCTAGACTACGACGAAGACCTACATACCGAGCCGACGTTTGACTTTGGTGGAGATTTGAAGTACCAGTTTCAAGACAACTCCATCATGCAGATCACCAACAAAGACTTTCAGTGTTTGTTCAATTCCGATTGGGTGAATGATTCTCTTATCGATTTTTTTTTGAAATTTTTTAGAGAAAGAGAACAACAAAAAAAGACGGTGAAAAAAGTTAAGGTGAGCGACATTATTGGCAGCAACATGGCAAAACAGGAAGATATCAAGCATCTTGAAAAGGATGTAAACCAAAAAACAAACGAAAATCTCAAGCAGGAAATGGACCAGGAAAAACAAACGCTTTTAGATAAAACGTACATTTTCAACACTTTTTTTTTCACGAAATTGATCAATTGCAAAAATTCTTTTGATAATGTTTTGAACGATAAATGGTTAAACAAAAATGACTGTGAAATTTTCACCAAACATGATTACTTAATTGTTCCAATAAACTATAACTACCATTGGTTTGGGTGCATCATAGAAAACTACAATAAATTATTACTTGAATCCTTCGCCACTGAAACAAAAAACATCAAAACTGAACTCCCATCAGAAAACGGAAGCAACACAAAAGACTCGGAAAAAAGTGGCATCGAGTCGTCCACACCATTAACAGAAAATAGGTCAGAAGATTCTGAGGATTTGGAAGTTGTCAAAGATTCGAAAAACAAAATCACTATCTATGTTTTCGACTCACTGAGATTCTCACATTCTCTGGATATCAAAATAATCAAAGATTTTTTGGTGCAGTTTGCACAGAAGAAATTTAATGTCGAAATAGATAAGAAGCAGATCAAATTCAAAAATTGTCAAGTGCCTTTACAACCAAACATGAGCGATTGTGGTATTCATTTAATACTGAACGCAGAAAAGTTTTTTGAGGATCCAGAAAAAACGATCTCTATATGGAACGAGAATTCACTGAAACATAACGCGTCTCTTTCAAAGGATAATTTTTTGCTAAACGAATTTTTCCAGAAAAAACAGAGAAAGCTTGGTAGAAAACTTCTAAGGCAAACGTTGCTGGACCTGAAAACCACACCAGCAAATTTGAATCTTAAAAAGGAAGAGGAGTCCTCAGATCTAGCCCACTCGAATGAACATGATAAGGACAAAATTTCAAACAATGAATCAAGCGATAAGTACCAGGGAAATAATGCCACGGAAGATACTCATGAGGATGATGATGTTGAGATTATTGAGCTTGTGCCTACTGAAACCAAAATCAAAATTAACGGCGAGATGGAGGAACATTTAACAGAAGATAGCAGAGCTCAAACACCACCTTCAAAAAGCTCACCAAAAAGGGTAAATGATTCTCAAAGTTCAGACCAACCACCACATTCAGATGTATTAGGTGAAAATTGCATTTTGACTTCACAGGTGTGTGCCAATATAAAAACCTCACAGCCTGAACAAAATTCCTCCCCACCTTCATTTTCCAATAGTCAAGAGCCTCAGATTTCTGAGAACACAACGGTCTCAAAAGCTTCTTCTGAAAAAGAGGAGCATGGCTTTGTTCATTCCTTCAACAACATGAACGAAAGTTCGCCAAACTTTGAAAAAGTTGAATCGAAGATCAAGCAATCAAATGATAGCATTAGCACAACATTAAACAAAATCAATGTTGAATTGGGGGAACCTCAAAGCGATTTAACACAAACTAATCAACGCAACGGAACTTCACACAATTCGGAGTTTAACCATGCAGAAATAAGTGACAGTGATTCAAACGCTGATGCACGTAGCTCTTCTTCAAATGAATCATCCATGAATTTACTTCACGAGCACAGTTCACAACCAATTGGAAAAAAACAAAATCACTTGTATGCCGAAGTTTCGCCATTTGTAGGAAGATCTAAATATTTCAAAAACAGAATTTTTGACGACCCCCAATCTAGCCCTAAAGATATCAATACATTTTTAGAAAATGTTTCAATAAAATCCTCACCGACAAAATCTCCACACTATGCATTATCTTTGTCCAGTTCAGAAAAACCTAGCTTAAAAGACAGAGGTAAGCTTGTGCAAAAATCTACCCCGCATGTGCCATTTCCCAAAAAATTTAATCTTTCAGATCCGAAACTTGTTGACTTGAGCGAAGAATCTTTGTTGAAGGAGTCTCCTGGCTCCAAGAATCTTTCTGCATATATCTCTTTTCCACAGGGCAGAAAAAGATCATTGGATACAACTGAACAACCAGCGTTTTCAAGCCCTAAAAAAATGTCAGACATAAAAGATAAATCCATCAGCTTGATTAGTGACGAAGAACCAGAGTCATAGGCTGTGTTTTTTTTTTTGCATTAGAAAGTAGGCTCTACTTAGACAAAATCTCCTTCAATTTATAGAAACAGAACGGCTTGTACACAAGTCTATATACATATACGGTTAATTTAATCAAATTGCCTCATCTTCTTCCGTGTTCAAGTTCTCCAATGTTCTACCTCTTGCATATATCTTACGTTTGACAATGTCGTTTGCATGATCAATGAAATCCCTGTACCATGATTTCAACACCGGGATTAAAAAGACAAAAGTAACCACAAGTGGTGCCAGGCAAAAAACATTATACAATTTCCCGTCAAACAAGTAATCGTTTTTGTTATTGCCGCTGTAATAGTCCCTGTAAACCGCCCATAGAGAAGCTTTTGCGTAAAATTGATTGGTGAAACTTTCAATTAAAACAATCAAAGCCCAGATAACAATTTTCCCAGCAATTGGAAGTAAGCAAAATTTCAGCAGTAGTCTAAATTTTTTTGTTATCAAAACATAAACGGTTTTCCAGCTTCTCCCTTCATTTGCGTTTGGTTCTCCTTTATACACTCCGTAAAAAAGTATCCAGGAAGCAATCAAAGAGCCCACGCGAACCAGAATGGAGTTATCTAAATAATCTGACATTTCCTTGGCAGCCACTTTCACCGAAGGACCAAATCCAAAAAATTTGCACACGGTGAAATCGTAAATCGTAAAGAGTTGAAAAAAAGCTGCGCTAATGAATATGATCAAAGACAGGCTTCTGATGCCAAACATCAAAAAGTGGTAAAAAAAGACATTTGTGATAAAGTTGTTCATGATTTGGCGTAACCCTACAAAATTTCCATCATTGAAAAAATCACCAGCAACTTGGATCAATGGTTCCACAACTCTTTCATCACCATCTTCCCCAGCAGAAACACCGGCAGCATTAACAGCGGCTTCTTGCTCTTTTCTCATTTTTTTGATGCGTTCCATTCTGATGAATACACTTTGCACTAAGCTAGCTAAGATCATCAACCCAAAACATGTGTGAACAACAGAGAGCGATTTGAAGTACCCTGTAAAAAACACAACGTCAGATTTCTTCAAAACTAAGGAGACTGGGTACCCTATCAAAATGAAAAGAGTCTTGCTAATGTAGTTAGCAACAACAGCGCTACCAATGAAGATAAAACTACTAAATAGCCAAACCAAAACCAGTAAAACATGATACCTTATGTTGAAATTTGGCGGCGTGTAGACAATAATGTACTCATCAAACTCTGTACTTTGAATATCAAGATGATCGAAAGCTCCAACTTTATGTTTCTTTTGAGCCTTTTCAAAGTCATTTTTTTTGATAAGCTTGTCTTCTTTAGTGACTTGCACGAACAAAGTCTTGATGAAATTTCTCGAAACAATGTCACTACCAGGAACACGCATCAAAGATCCATCCGGAATGAAGTAGGCATGAACAAGTGGGTTTTCTTTGAATAAATTGTTCGCCATTTTGAGCGATTGAGGATCTGTGAATAAATTTATGTTGGAATGTTGCGCTTTCTCAGATTGGAAAAACTTGTACCACCAATTTCTATAATGAATGTAGCCCCTCTCCTCCACGGAGTCAATTCCTAAAATAAAAGAGCTCAATCTTAGTTTGGAGCAAATCAATTTGAAGGATGCACTCCAATAGTTTCTGACAACAACTTTCAAAGTAGGAGTATGCATTTCGACAATAGTTTTGGTCAAATAGAAAAGAATAATTAACGCCAAGCATTTGTATAGAAACCAATTGTCGTTGACATAGTCCAAGTTAGGTCCCATTGGTAAAACGCTTGGAAATAACTCAGGAATTGCAAGCCTGGTGAAAACACCAAAACCACAAAGGATAATCACACTGTAAATGAACATACTCAAACATAGTCTTGAAATTTGAACGTCTAAAGGATGAATCAAAGAGTCATGCAAAATACGGGTGTTTGGATCTTCTGGAGATCTGATAAAAAACAAAACACCGGATCTCAAAATGTATTGTCTTATCATACCAATGTATCGAGAAAACCAGTACATGTACAAAGTCCCCATGCACCAGTAAACGATAAACGAAACAGGTACTGACAAAAAGTTTGTTAGTTTTGGAACAATAAAGTTTTCCTTCTGTGGCAACAAACATGGCGATAACAAGGACCAGTCAATCATGATACCTGCCAGAATCGGGAAACCGGCTAGCTCCGTGACAAAAATGAAAAAAACTTTGGATGTGTATTCAATTGCAAAAAAAACATAAAACACTAATCTTTGTGTTGGGTTCTTCATGCCATTATTTGGGCCATAACCCTTGTGCATGTACTCTGCTACAACACATGTCAGCACAATAAATGTCATGAAAGTTGTTGCAGCTGGCATCGTTCTGTACCAAACGGACCCAGGGAAAGAATTTGCGGTGTAGTTGTAATAGATGTTTTGAACAGAGTTTAAGATTGAAAAGTACAAGTTGGCAATGATTGGCATGAAGACATGGTCATAGCGAGACAGTTTGGAAACACCCTTATCAATTTTGGTAATATGAAACAAAAGGACTGACATTCTAAAAAGATACTTTGTCAAAAAGGCATACACTTTGATCAGACCATAACCAATAAGCGTTGGAACAAAATATGAGATAAATTGATATGCAAAAAAGGCCAGCATACCTATAGCGAGGTATTTAACAATAGTCACCCAAGAAAGAGTCAAGTTCAAAATAAAAGCACCCGCTTCTCTGTCTTGCTGCGCAGCGTTGACTTGCACAGGAATAGGTGGCACTTGTTGTTGTTGTTGTTGTTGTTGTTGTTGTTCATTTTGAGCTGCCTCATTGACTAGGCCATCTGCCTCAAATTGTTCTTCCCTTTGTTCCTCCCGTTGCTGTTGTTGGTGGTCATGTTGCCGAGCCTCAACCAAATTATCGAACTCGTCCATAGCGGCCCTGTTACGTTGATCTAGCTCTTCTTCTTCTTCTTCTTCTTCTTCTTCAAGTTCACCATTCGCATTGTTATGATCGTTATCTGCCACTGGTGGTGCGTTTTCACCTTGCGTTGGTGCCGCATTTGTGTTTTCTTGGTTTGACATATACATATCAGCAAGATGATCCAGCGAAGAGTCATCCAGCCCAGGTAAAGTTCTTTTGAATTGTTTGATTAATAATTCCTTCATGGTAAATTGTGGGCCCCTTCTAAACTGAAGCATCTGCAAAAAAACTTTTTCTCTTGCAACCATGTCGTACAAAAAATAAACAGCCAAGTTAACAATAACAACAAAAATCATTTGAAGAGTGAAAAAAAGATTGTTGTTGTGGAAAATTTGCCAGATCACATCAGTAGAGTCGTCACCGTATCCATAAACCATGGATTTCCAAAGCTGGCCTGGATACGGTAGTTTTTGATCCAAGACAAAAGTGTAAAATCTTGCGTGAGTTCCCCACACCATTGGAAATGCTAAAAACATCAATGCAAATGCTATCATCAATAACGACTTCAAAGTTTTTTGGTAAAGAAACTGGAAAAAATTGGTGATGATTGTGAAAAATCCCAAAGAATCAGGCGTGTTCTCGTCATATATGGTTTTGAATTTCAAAGGGTGGTGGCAAATGTCACACTTCACATTCAAATCTTTGGTAAGATCCATCTGGAGCACGTTATGTTCGTTCCCATCATCATTGTCCTGGTTATTCCCCCCGTTTGCCCTATTTCCGGCATTAAGCTTGGCATCAACCCATTCCATCAAACATTTTTCGTGCACGTACCTAATGGACCCTTTACATTGGCATGGATGGTATAGTGGTTCCTCTTCAGTGGCTTCGCCCCTGCAAATTCTACAGGTGTGTTCTTCCATGGGAATCTCTTCAGAGGTTGAAGAATGTAAACTACTGCTCATGCTGGTATCTGTAGTGTGCTTTAATACAGTAGGGTAGATCTTTGATAAATTGGCTCTACGTAAGTTTTTTTTTTCCGGTGGTTTGAAAATATAGCTTTGTGTTTTAAAAGCGCAATAATAGTGGTGCTAAGTAAGCAGAAAGGTAACACAAAGCTGTGATTGGTGTTTTTGATTTTGTATTCTAATTTCTGCTCAATAGCTTCCTTACCTCATCAAATCGTCGAGAAGCGATGGCTGATAAGATTTGTCATTGTCGCATGAGTGGAGACAAAAAAAAAAGAACAACTCTAAAGTGGACCGTGAAGCGGGAAAAAAAAAAAAAAAAAAAAAAAAAAACTGAAAGAATCTGGAAAACTTCTGGAAAAAAGCGTTGGGTAAGAGAAACTTATGTGTTCTGTGTTTTTGTACGACGCTAAATTGCAGTTTTGTACTTAAAGATGAGCTTGCTCTGAATCTGTCAGTGCGTGGTTTTCATAGTTCAGGGGAATGCGCTAGTGCTAGTTCAAATTTGGAATCAATCAAGACGTCCAAAATCATAAGAGATATATTCAACACTACAGCAAAAAAACACCACGATGTTGAGATTAAAACCAACGACTTTGCAGTTGACTCAGCAAGACTATCTGGAGATAGAAGAACTGATAGACAACCAGATTCGAATTAATGAGCAGCACGCACAGTTGGAGGGTGCTTCTGCACAGACAGCATTGTTTTCGCCAAAGGAAAGCGCTCCAAACAGTGGAATGATGTTTGGCATGACGTCTGGATCGGATCATAAGGGTCTTTTTCTTGGTAGTGCGGAACTACCGCAGCATTTACAGAAAAAATTTTCTGGATCAGGCAGCAATTCACACTCCTCAAATGCCAGGGCAGGTGATTCACTGCAGCTTCATCACGAGCGCGTCCAACGGAGTGGCCCATCTGCCACCGGATCTTTTCATTTTGAAAACGTTTCCGCCAATGCATTGGGGCCTCAGCCTCAAGAAACAGAGCAAAGGGCTTCAAGTAATACCGATAGTCAATTGAACTTTACTACTGGAAGAAGTAATCCAAGTGGTAGATCACATTGATAGTTTCTTGATATGTGCGAGTTGAAAATTTTCTCATTTGAAACGCATCAAAGCAGCACAATAACAAGTCATTATAGAGTTCACAACATTCGTATTAGGATGCAATGTTTGTAGCCATATCAATAGGTTATAAAAAGTACATAGGTAGGTAGTTCTTTACATGTTTAAATTTCGCACTTATTTTTTTTTTGAGTTTTTCGATTTTTCCCACTCACTGTAAGCTTTTCTTTTTGCGATAATATCTACAATATAAGGAGTGTTGTTGACCATCCCGTATGGATCGAGTTCCTGTAAGTTATCAATTGTGGTTGCCTTATTCATGGCAATTGGTTGCAAGTATTCGCCTGTGTTTTTGGTGTGTGTGGAAGAGAAAGGCGTGTATGTGATTTTGTCAAACGAACAGAAAACACCAAGTATAAACAGCACCAGCGCCGAGTAAACTTCGTACTTTATGTCCAAAGGAAGATTGGCGTTGGTGCCAATCACAGCACTCCCCATTCTCTTGTTGATTTCATTAAATTCATATATGGAATAGCCACTATGCAAAAGCTGCATAAGTGCAACGGTTATAATAATTTTAGATAGAATGGCCATTGATCGAGGATACTTTTGTGGGGGTTGGGATTGTTTTGTAGATATATTCCGCTCATCGTTATTGATACAGCCCAAACACTGTATAATTGAGTTATTTACCAGTTGTGTTTGAGAAGACTGTGACGGGAAGAGGTAAGCACTGTTTTGAGCAATATCCGGGTACTAAAATTTGACTACCCGATGAACGTGCGTGCTACCACAACAGAAAGATTTCTGCGATCTAAAATGCTTTTAATATATTTAAACAAAATCTAAAAACCCGAGCTTTCAGAATCCTCAATGGGATCCTCAGCAAACTCATCATGATTAAGCTCTTCAGATATTGCGACTTCAGATATTTCGTTTTTCGAGAAGATAGGCTTAGCTGGTGCAGTGGAAATCACGGTTGGGCGCTGATTACTGGCATTGTCGTCCACAATGTTGGAAAACACTGACCCAAACGCGCTTTTATTAAGAGACATTCTCGCTAACAACTTTTTTGTTTTTGCGTCATCAACATTCAAAATCGACAGCTTTTGTAATGTTTTCAGCTTGATAGTGAACACACACAATTCACTGAAAGTAATTGACTCAGTAGTATCTATTACGCCGTCTGAAAACGCACCGCCTTGTTTGCTACGCTTTCCGGTTTGTTCCAAGTATTGGTCATACGATGTGTCCTCGTTACTTAATCTTTCTAAGCTTTCAATTCCTAACTGGCCCGCTGCTTTGCTTTCCACAAAACAAAACACAGAGTACAGTACTTTCGCATAATCTGTTTCATGCAAAGTAAAATTGTAATCGGATTCAATGGCTTCAACCCACTCGTCAATATCACAATTCAAAGAAAACGCTTTGAGAGATATCAAAAGATCCATGACAGTGGATGAAAGTTTGAGAAGCAGGGTGTTCAAGCTTTCGTCTCCAACTAAAGCAAACAGTCTTTCCTCAGTTTTGATCAAATATTGGACAAAATTGTATATTGAATTGAAAAAGTCGCTTGAAAAAGCAGGCACGGCTAAAACGCCATTTTCACCTTGATCTGTCATAGTCTGGGTGTAATCTAGCTCTTTGTTCTCAAGGTCTAAAAGAGACCATGAAGTTAACAAAGGAAAAATTTTGAAATTCAAAAGTCCACAGTCCAAATCATCAACTTCATCAACCAAAGATTCAAAAAATTTGCTTATGAACAAGCTAACAAAGTCCTCATCAAATGATAGCTTGTAAAATTTCCCGAGCGCAACAAGTTTATCAATGTAGACCTCAAATAGTTGCTTACAGTTGTCATTGAATGTAATTTCCTTTTTATCAAAGTTGGTTTTCAAAAACTGTTTGGTCTTTTCAAGCATTTCACTAATTGTGGAGACCCAAATTTGATCGTATACGCTACTGCCAATTTTGTTTTTGTAAAACTGGAAAACATCTTGGAAAGCTTTTTTCATGTGTGCATCTTTCAAAGAAATACTCATAAACAAGGCTTTAATATGCTGTGTAATTTCAGATAAGGAGCTCTCAGAAAAACTTTCAAAATTGAATAGAGTCAAAATCTTGAAAGTGTAAATAACATCAATTGGCGACGATCTGTAGTCAAGTTCTTTCATTAACACTGGTATCTCGTCTGCAAGTGTGTTTTTCAACTCTGTGTTGGAAACAGCTGCCCGACTGTTACCCATACACAAACCACTTAAAACTATAATGTAAAGCTCTCTGCTAACTTTGTTGTTTGGCATCAGCGTTTCGTCAAATTCGTCCGTGTCAATATCGTATAGGTCCTCAAAGTTTCCCGTGTATGTAAGCATTTGGCATAAAATCGGGATCAAATGCTTGTAGTGCAGTGATAAAAACTGACAGGCTTGATATAATTTTTGAGAAAATTCTGCAAACGAGTTGAACTCGATATCAACGTCAGTAAGAGAAAAATTATCGTAGGTGAATATTTTCTTGCTGATTGAAATATGGCAAGATAACGATTCCAGCAAATATTTGATGAACTTGATACCTTGTAAGAAATCATGAGCTTTTCCTACGTTGTTTTTCGTTTTAGACTTTGTTTTGGTTTTTTTCAAAGGAATTTGCAGTTCTGTGAAACACTCCGAATCGTAAAACATCTTAGCCACCGCACTGTAAAATCTGGATTCCTTGGAAGTTGAAGTGCTAAACTTTTCGTCTGTGCTATCAATTTTGAAAAGAAGAGACGACATCGCAAGTCTATCAGATTCTTCTAGGTAATCCATGTGGTTGATTTGTGTTAGTACTTTGATTGCATGCATTCTGCAATCATAGCTGGAGTCAATACATGTGATTTGCTTTATTTTATCTTGAAACCTTTCAAAAAACTGTCGGAAACAGTCATTTTCAATTGAAAGTGAATTTCTGGAATTTGAAAATTTGACTAACTCAGCCAATGAACTCAGAACTTGATTTCTCACTTGAACGTTTTCGTCATTCAGCAACCATCCAAAGTATTTCAAGTAAGTCACCTGGTAGAAATGCTCTGGCCAAGCTTTGAACCATTGCGACAGGTAGTAAATCGAGTTTGATCTGACATGTTCATCGATATCCCTGAAACGGTGGACAAACGAAACTTTGAAAATTTCACTAATAATCTTCTCGATAGTAGTTTTGTGTTCTTGTTCTTCTTGTAACTGGGACTTCCACTGTTCCATAGCCACTTTATTTGGTCTTTTTTTTTTTGACTCTCTATCGTGCAATTGCTTCAAGTTTTGAATTGAGTCTGTTTCTATTGTTGGAATCAGCTGCACCAACGCTGTTTCAAACACATATAGTGCTAAAGACGCAGTATATCTGAAGCACCTGAAGTTTGAAACACTTAGCGACGACAGCCATATAATCAGATCCAAAATCATAGGACCCATACCAATGGTGACTTGTGGTTGAGAGGTGTCTGTATCATTGTTTTGATTTTCTTTTGCGGTTTCTTCCTCAACTGCAACACACAAAAACCCCTTTTCGTATGAAATTTTAATCAAGTGATCCATGAATTCCACGAAATTTTCGTACAGGTACTTGTACTCTTTATGCTGATTTTTGTGCAAACATGAATTTAAAAGATAAAACTCATGGAATTTTTGTTCATGGAACAGTAGTTGCACTTCACTGACTGTTTCGTTGGCACTATCGCTGTTGGCGACATCATGTTCTTCGACTTGGATCAAGGACCCGGAGCAGTTCAAAACAAAATTTACAAACTGTTGCTTAGCTTTATTTGGCGATTCTGCATACACATCTAGCCAATTGTGCACCAGTTCCGACAGAGCCAGAGTGTTTTCAGAAGTGCACATGGAAGTGAATAGTGTGGTTGGGTGAAATGAATTTATCAAGTTTTGATAGTGTTCTTCGTATTTTCTTCTTTCTTCATTACTCACACTTTGTTTGATCGTTTTAGCTCTTTTGATAGTTGTGGTGTTTTTAGCAGCTGATTTTCTTTTTCTTGGTTGTCTGACAGAGGAAGAAGACTTTTTCGGCTTGACCACGTAGTCCTCGTCTGCATCGTCGTCGTTATCTTCTTCGCTAGACTCGTCACTTTCAAAAGCACTGCCAATCTTGTTGTGTTCATCAGCGTCCAAAAGGTCTTTATATCTTTGGTCAACTGTCTCTGCGTCCTCGCTAATCAGTTGGGATGATGCTTTAGAAGAGGCAGTTTTAATCCTTGTTGATCTACGCACAGTTGTCATACTACCTTTGTTTTCCTGATGACTTGGCTTCTTTTCTTATTTTGGAGTTCTGGGTAGATGTCCCTAATTGAATTTGATCAAGAACTTTGTCAAGAACTTTGTCATCTGATAATCAAATCTGGCTTTAGCGGGTTTCCAAAGAAGTGAAAGCTTGGTGGGAAAAGACGCGTCACGTTGTGAAAACAAGATTCATTTTTTGGTTTTTTTTTTTTTTTTTTTTTCACGCGTTTGTTTTTATGCAGTAGCGTCGGGCAACATGTTTCAAAGCTTCTTTGCTCTTATAATCCTCTCTGTAAGCTATTGTCATTACAAGACTTGATCTAATCTTCCTAAAGTTATTTTAAACAACTACTTACTCTAATGTATATATAAGTTGAATGTTTTGTTTGGTGAATGCATGCTAAATTGGTGTCTTCTATAATTGCTTAGAGATCAAAACAGGAAAATGCTTCCTGCAATCACTGAGTAAAAGTTTGATGTGGGTGCATTGTATAATTTGACTTTATTCTTTCTAATTCCTGTTGATCTTGTCTTGATTTCATTACCAAGATATCAGGCATCGAGCTACTGTTGCTGTTGTCCAAGTTGCTCAATTCGACAGAGTCTATAATTTTATCTGAAGAGTCGTTTCTGATCAGATCACTATCAATGTCACTGTTGTTTAATTGGTTTTCTTCGTCGTCCATGTCATTTTCATTCATGTAATAATCAGTGAACAATTGACATCCAGGAATCTTGTCAATAGCAAACAACAAAACAACAGTAACTACACCGGCATATCCAGTGACTGCAGCAATATATGCAATTTGTTTTGCTAGTTGGATGTAGTGTTGGTTGACCCACCCACCTGGATGGTCAGTCACACCGTCTAAAGCCATGATCCAATCGTTGGCAAATAAACCGTTAAATAATAAACCAATGACACCAGCAACAAAATGCTCGGCCAAAATGTCCATTGAATCGTCAATTCCAACAAGAAATTTGAATTTGGCAGCATGGAAACAACAGACAGCGGTGACAACACCTTGTATTAATGAAGCCCAAAATTGGATCATCCCCGAAGAAGGAGTGGCTGCAACCAGCCCACAAATGATCCCAGAACACACTCCGACATAAGTGCATTCTCCTTGGGTGAAAATCTCTAATGCACTCCAAGTGATAAAACACGTCAATCCACTCAAAATAGTGTTCATAAAGGCAACAAAGGATCTGTCGCTTGGATCCACAGTAGTACAAGTATTGAATCCAAGCCACCCAATACACAAAAACATCATCCCCATAGTTACGTTACTGATTGATGCTCTTTTCGAGATCATGATTTCGTGTTTCCGTTTTTTTTGGAATACGAATATTGGATAAATAAACCCACATAGTCCACTAGTGATTTCAATAAACCCGCCTGCATAATCTAGCACACCCCATTGGTATGCCCAACCGTTTGAATTCCAAATCCAATACGCACACGGACAGTAAACCACAGTGCACCAACAGAAGATGAAAATCGAAAAGGGCAGATAGTTTGTTCTCTCGTTCACACAGCCGGACAAAATGGCAATCGTTACAATCATGAAAAGCCCTTGGAATATGGAAAAGGGTAGTTCGGTGTAATTTTGGATATTAGATTCGATACTGTTTGTGAAACCAGAAAACATGTTATAGTAGACGATATTGTGTAGGTCTCCGATAAATTTGTTGTTACTTGTAGTGGAGAAACTTAAAGAATAACCCCAAAAGTACCACTGCAAACTCCCAACAGTAGACACCAAAATAGAAGAAGCAATCATTTTTCTTGTATTTGTTGCTCTGGTCAAACCAGTGTAGAGGTATCCCAACCCGGGAACCATCATCAACACCAATATGCTCCCGATAAATAAAAACTGCATCTGGATCAAAGCATATGGATCTTTTTGTAATTCTGACATTATTAAGTTATCGTTTCTATCTTTAGTTTCCTATTGATCTTTATTTGTGTTTCGGAATATAGTATAAGAGTTCTACGACTAGTGTTGGGGTTTTGATTCTTTTCAAGTTATTGCTGAAGATAAATATCGATTTCTTCTTTGTGCCTTAAACAATCATGTATAATACAGACAATCGTATAGAAAAGTCACCTGCAAGTGACTATTTCAAATGAACAACTTTTAGCATGTCATAGCACATTGCAAATGCCATGCTTCAGCCTCCCTTAGAGTTGATCCATTTGCTTTATATATACATTCTTCGTGTTCTTCACAAAAAGCCAAGATGTATTTAATCGGATTATTATCTTTTAACTTGCTCGGGTCTGGTAATTGATAAAGATTACAGTAATTATGCAATTTTTTTCCCATTTTGGTATACAGAAATTTATAATTCTCCGGTATTTGCTGTGAAACCACTCCCCCCTGCAATCATTAACACAAAATTCAAAGGAAAAAATCAGAGACTTTGGTATAAGTGGAAGGGAACAATGTCAAACAAGGGGAAGAGCACTAACACAAATACACTGCAATACAATAAAGATTCTTGGTAGTTTGAGGTCTTTTCACAACACTGAATCGGTGTTTTCTTATCAGACCAACCAATTCAACCTGGTTTATCTCATCGATTTCATTTTAGTCGTTATAGGCAGTTGTTTTGATCTTGTTGATCTGCGTGGCATCACAAATTGGAACATCATATTATTCAAACAATTCGTATATAAACGAACGCCTCTTTTTGTAAAAATAAAATGCACTCCAGTTGTTCCGTTTAGAAAGCTTTTGCCTACAAATACAGTTTATTTATTTGGACAATTAGACCCTTGAGTGGGTGTGCTTCGTTTCGAATATTGCAAGCCTCAAATGTCTCTGTTGTGCTGGTTGACTGGGGGTGTGCAGTGTCAATATTAATATCCGTTTGTCAAATTATGCGTCAGAGGGCATTGCTATTGTGGATTTCAATATAGCAACACGGGGGTTACCTGATCGACATCGCAGGCAAACTTTATAAAACGGCATTGCAAAAAAAAAGCATTTACTCAAATGTTGCACGCATTGCGCGCATTTTTATAGTGCGCATCGCTAAAACCCTTTTTGTGCGCTTATTTGTGGAGTAAAACACAACGGCGATGACTTTTTGTCAATCGGAGTTTTAACTATAGAAATTGCATGATGCCGTTCATAAAATGCTGTTTTCATATTTTATAGTCACAAAATGGGAAATATCTGCGGTCTTTCATCATCAGATATTTTACTGGAAAATGCGTGTGTTTTCTGACTCTGTTGATGGCTTGTCTGTGATCGGTGCTCTTTATGGGAAACAGCCGAGGTTCGGAAAAAATGAGTCCCATTGCAGTTTTTTGGCGGCGTCTACAGGGTTTCAAATATTACTCCGAAAATAACTGTTTGTCCGAGAGAAATTTGGATGGTGCGAAATCGTGTATTATTTGAACAATCCGAGGTATACCCCGAAAAATGCACATCTTACCATTTTCACGTGATGAAATTTGTCACAAAAGGCTGTGGTCAAGATCTCCTATCAACTCCACATACTGTTTTGCTGACAAGACATATGTCTTCAAAGACACTAGTAAGATCAACACAACCAGCAAAGCGAATATCCCCGTGAATGTCGCTAATTAATGATGTTCCGCTGAGCTTCCATGGGAACTCTGTTGCCTCATATGAACCCATTCCGCAAGGAGCTACCCTAATAAATCAAAGACAGCATATCACTGCACTTTTGTCTGCTTCCGGTTCAACGGGAAATGAATTGAAAACTATTGACACGAAAAACAGCAGTTTCAATTTAATTGATACATTGACTCTTTTCATCGAGAGTCTTTTAAACAGCAATGTAATTAATGATGACTTGGTCGTCTCTCTTCTTTTGCTTTCCAAACAGTATCATCTGCAAGCACATGAGATACTGCATCAAAATTACGAGAAATCCGCTGAAGAAGATCATTCTTGGAACGTTGCGTCTCGGTATTTCCAACTGGCAATAGGTGTCTTAAAATTCACAGAACTGCAAATTTTCCCATTGTACACATGCTTGGATCCCGATTTACTGAAAATATGGAATGTTTTCTACCATTACAATGTTATCTACTCACAGTTTAGTATGGTGATTTTGGGACTATACAAATTGAAAGATTCTCTTTTTGACAACTACTCACAACAAGAACTAAGCAAGCAAACAAAATTACAAGGTCTGAGTTTCAACATGCTTGCGAAAATTCTGATCAATATATACAACACATGCAACAATTGCATAACTAACCTTGCTAGTTTGGGGAGCTCTCGGAAATCTCTGCCAGGCTTGAGAAATTTTGTCATTTTTCAACAGCAGTACATTTATGGATTGATTGAATTGTTTTTGTCACTGCAGAGTTTTGAAATTGAAAACAAAATTGGGCTAAGTTGCAGCTATATCAAGCACGCTATTGGGCTTTACACTTGTTCCAAAAATGACAAACAGCGTTCTTCTGTTTTTCATCCTTACATGGTGGAAATGGGGAATCTAATTTTGAAAAATCAGAAAAAATCACAGGAATTAAAATCTTTGTTCAAAACAAAGTATTTGGCACAAAAAAATAAATTCAAAAATAAAACACAAAAAGTCGCACCATCTATCAAACATCATGTGGCGTTTTGTGACTCATTAGTCAAAGACACATTTCAAGATTTCATTGCTCCATTATTATACATGTTGGAATATAGATATGATCATTTCAACAACACCGTTGCCTTGGAGCCGATTATAACAGATGAGCAAGAATTACAGAAAAGTTGGCCCGTTGCCATGGGAACACCGCTAAAATACATCAATTGGAGTTTTAAGAACGGAAAGTTGGCGACAGAAACTGATGATCAACAAAATGCATCTGCTGCAAGCTATTTCTGAGTTTTCAAAAAACCCTCGTATACACTTATAGTATTTGATGCTTCACATAGGGCCCTTGTAAACCTTGATGAATTTGGCTTTTTTGTCCTTTTTCAAAGCTTGTCCAATTAATTTGTACTTGTCGTCATTATTCAATTTTATTCTCACGTCAGAACTGTTGACTTTGTGCGAGATTTTGTATCTGCATTCGACCCCAGAAGATCCTCCATTTCCCAATCCGTTTCCATCACTACTAAACAACAACAACTTCCACCAGTACTTGGTGCTTTCCATGTCTTCGTATGGCAGAGGTGTCACCAAGTGGTTTGGTGAGATCTTCATGCTGATTGTGTTTACAGCGCTAAACTTCAAGTAATTTTCCAAATTTTTGCATTCCAATTCAAACGGCAATATAGACTTCCCGTTTGAAGTGGTGCCCTCTGGGAAACAGTACACAATTTTGTCTTTGTATTTTTGTGCCAAAGATTTGTCCAACTGAACAATTTGAAATCCGCGTCCTTTCCCAGTGGCTTTCGGTGGTAGAATCCCTGTAGTGACTAAAGTGAAAAGAGCAAATGTCCACCAGGAATTATCACTGAACTCGATCACCTGGTTTTTCGAATACGCCACAAGGACAACAAATTTATCGCCACGAGATAGTTGAGATAAGCACCAATAGTCTAATGGGTTTGTATAATTGCAGTAATATATTTGGTTTTTCTGTGGATAATCCCTCTGAACATCAATTTTCGTTTTCTTGAGGCCTTCTACCTGCACATTAGTTTTGAAACCAATTAAAATTTTAAACAACAGATTCAAAAAAGCTTGCAGTGGAATGAACTGGTAAATTAGTAACACAGGTAGTGCAACGACTAGCTTCACAACCAGTTTGGCGTATCTGATAATTTTTGTAGCGACTCCGCCTTTTTGGGAAGCTGACAACACGATGGGCAAAAAGGGTGCAATCCCTGTACCGCTGTCTCTATACTCACCATATTTTTCCATTCTGTTTTGCTTTCTCTCTATCTCTTTCCCTCTCTTTTTCATACATCTTTGACCTTCATATCCTCACCAGATTGACCTGCTCTAGCCAACCTCTTCAAATCTTTTTTCATTGTTAATTTCAGGGACTTTTTGCTGTAGCCTGTAAGCACGTGACAAAAAGCTTTGTTTTTTTTTTTTTTTTAGGAGAAAGTGAGATATCTTTTCACATGTTATATACATCGTTTGGAAAAATAGTAAATCCGATAACTTAAGCGCACGTACAAAATATCCAATTCACGTCAGCTGCGATCCACAGAATCTTATCAAAACAGCTGACTAAAGGAGAAGCCCAGCAAAACATAGCTGCATACATTGAGGAGCTGACCCATTTGCCCAAATTGCTGTGAAATTACTCTTTTAAGCCTTTGCTGCTCATAACATACCAACACCAAAAATACCATGTCATACAATGATGTTATGAAACGAGGCGACGATTTCTTGGCTCAATATCCAAGAAGATCAAAATTCTGGAACATGCTGAGCTTTACCACTTGCATGGTTGGCGTAACGGGGAGCAAAATTTTTTTGAATTTGTTTTACAAGCCTAAAGTACACAACATAGAAAGACTTGAATCCGCCATGACAAAAGCAGTTGAGGAGAACAGAGGCTTGATGACCGTCATGAACCATATGAGTGTGGTGGACGATCCTTTTGTTTGGGGTGTTCTTCCCCTGAGACTATACACAAAATACCATCAAATGAGATGGTGTCTAGGTGCCTCCAACGTGTGCTTCAAGACACCCACATTGGCTCAATTTTTCTCTCTTGGTCAAGTCTTGAGCACTGAACGATTTGGGAAAGGTCCCTTCCAGGGCTCTATTGATGCAGCCATCAGGCTTTTGTCGCCAGACGACACGATGGATTTTGAATACACACCAGCTTCAGAAGCCACCTCTGCTCCGGCTTCTACTTCATCTGGTAATGCCAACAGCAATTTACTCAATAAAAAATACATTCCACCAATTCTAAGAGACAAACCGGCGTGGGTGCACGTATATCCTGAAGGGTTTGTTCTTCAACTGGAAACTCCATATGCCAATTCAATGAGATATTTCAAATGGGGGATCACCAGATTAATCTTGGAAAGTACCAAACCTCCTGTGATAGTTCCAATGTTCAGTACTGGCTTTGAGAAAGTTGCACCGGAATCTGCAGCAGGTACTTTGGTGGAGAGATATTTACCAAGAAATTTTGGTGCAAGAATTGATGTTTCGATTGGCCACCAAATCAGCGAAGAGTTGATTGATGGTTATCGTACAGAATGGGCCGAACTTTGCCAAAAGTATCCGAACAAAGAGAATCCAAACGACCTGTCCGATGAATTAAAGTACGGAAAGGAAGCTTGCGCACTAAGAAGCAAAGTGGCCGCTGGTCTAAGAGACCATGTTGCACAGATAAGACACAAAGAGCGTTTTTTCGTGTTGGAAGATGAAAGATTCAGATCTCCAGAGTGGTGGAAAGAGTACACCAAGACCGAGGGTAAATCAGACCCTGATGTCCAATTCATTGGCCAAAACTGGGCAATTAGAAGACTGCAGGGTTATAAAGACGAAGTTGATGACAAAATCATAATCGAAGTTCCTAAAAAATGACTTTAAATATATTCAAAAAAAATCAAAATGTAAATATTACAATTTTATAAAAAACGTATGAGTCCACACTCTTTAAAATTTTACCTCTTCATTTTTGTACTGTTGACTTTGGATGCAAATCTCAGAGAGTTCAAGGTCTCACTGTAACTGTCACCACTGATATTAACAAACATGAGCGTTTTCCCATCACCAGTCAGGTACTGCTGCAACAAATATGTCAGCTTAGAGTTTCTAAACGGAATATGGGCATCCGTGCCTTTGGCAGCTTTTAAGGAGTGTATGACATCCCCTAAACAGCTTAGAGATTTGTTGATATGTTGAGTTTCTTTTAGCCGGTCGCCGGTGGCCATAGAAGAGCTCAGTCTTTCGCTCCCTGCCAAGTCAATCAAATTCAAAACTCCTTCACGAACTTCATGCGTTTCTATGTTTTTGCCGCTGAGCGTGATGGTGAAAATGGAATGAGATCTTGAAGAGCGGTTGTTTGCATTTGTTGAGGCTGTTGACCTTGCACTCATTGCCTTGTGTAACAGTGCCTCCAACTGTCTCTGATTCGTGATCTCAATGCTTTCCACATTTGTCAAAATGGTTTTCCTTTCTTGGTGTCGTATTTCAATTTTTTTAGAGGGTTCTAACGGTGACTTTTTTTGAGTGTTCAACAAATCAACAATAGCCTCGTTGTAAATCTCAACAAACTGGACTGACAGTTTATACTCCCATCCATACTCTTTCAACTTGTCCATCCACTCATAAATGTGTTTCATTGTCATTGGTATGATCCCATCGCTTGGATTCAGCATGGTGTACGTTTTCCCAGATCCGGTTTGACCATATGCAAAAATACACACATTGAAACCATCCAAGGAACTCTGCACCAGTTGGGAGACTTCCTCAAAAACATCATCATTTTTGCTGTTTTCGTCAAAAATCTTGTCAAACCAAAACTGTTGGTCTTCTTTCTTGATCAAATTTTGTTCACCGTTACTCCCGGTGACAAATGACTTTTGCGTGATACCATGCAATTCAAAACTCTCTTGCCCAAGCTTTGTTTCAGAGGACGATATTGTATACTGAAAAGCTGCGTTAGAACCGGGTCTAATCCGGCAAAACACCCTAATATTTCCTCTCAAGTCTTGCAACTCATTATGCAAAAATCTCCTTTGACTTTCCTCATCTTTTAAAGATTTTTGAATGTCAGCTGTAATTGCGCACGTTTCATCTATCAACTTCTGGATAGTAGCCGCTTTTCTATCCAGAAGTCTGCATTCAGATTCGGTAAAGTTATATTTTTCTAGCAACTCAGAGTTAGAGTTCGTTTTGGATTGAACTTCTTTTTGCAAAAAATCAGCTTCTTTTTCAAGTTTATTGATGGAAAGATCTAACTCACTCTCCTCAGGAACCAAAGTATTTTCAAACAATAAACGCTGTTTGTCAATTTCTTGCTGAATCTTTTTGTTTTGCAAGTTCAGCTCGTCGACTTGAATTTTATGGTCATCTTTCATCTTCTGAAGGATAAAAGTGTATTTGGATTTGATTTCCCGTTCTTGTTTCAGAAATTCCGCATTGGATAACAATTCCAAATCGAGCACTTTGTTACTTTCTAAAAAACGGTCCAACTCTTCTTCCAAAAGCTTTTGAGAGCTTTCGAATTCTTGAACAAGTGCAGTTTTTTGTTCATCATATTTTTGCAACGTGTTATTTTTGCTTGCTCTATGATCGGCTTTGAGCTGATCTTGCTCAAGTTTGTATTTCACCTCCAAAAGCCTAATCTTCTCATCTAACGAATCTGAAATTTCAAGACCATCCTTTTGGGCGTTTTGATATTCTTTTTTCTTTTCCATTACACCGGTCTTCATGTTCTGCACTTTAACAGTCCATTCCGACTCCAGCTGATTGGTTAAAGTGTTTCTCAAAGTTTCAAGGTCTGCCTTTTCTTGGAGCTTTTTGTCCAGCGCTTCTTTTTGTAACTCTAATTTCTGCACGCTTTCTTCGTACATTTTATCCAACAGCAAACTTGAGGTGTTATTAAATATTGTAGGTTTCTGCAGTGCTGATCTAGACTTGCTTAACAGACCCAATTGCTCAATAGACGCAATGCTCAAAGTAGGATTGTCTAAAATTTCTCCTGCGACACGAGGTGGAGAGTTTGCCACGAGTTGTTCGTTCTTGTTATTTTGATGTGTGTTCCTGCTTAAATATGGACGTGGTAACGTTATGTTTGTTGGAGAAGGTAGGCGTGAATTATTGAAGGGATAGTATGGTTTTTGATTTGATTTATCCATTCAAAAAAAAATTGACTTGCGCAATGAAAAGGCTAACAACCTAACTTTTCAAACAATTTCCAGTGGTGGTGGTGTTGGAGCAAAATGGTTCATGTTCCAACCAACCAGTCTTGACTTTTTTTTTGTAGGTTTTGAAGTTAACGCAAAGCACCTCTTCACTTATATAAGTTTCAGATCAAACCTATGAAACAATCCAAAATGAAAATGTTTCGTGTTGGTTGTGGCCGGATATTGCTTTCAACTTTCTTTTGTGGCTGTGAGTGTGACAATTATCAAACAAGTATGGAAACAATCTTTACGCGTTAGAATGTAAATCTCGGCATTGTTCCTGAGAGAAAAATGTTTGTCCGTCCTGCGGACACTTTGTTCGGACTTTGTTTTTCTTTTCTTTTTCCTATTTCTGTAGGGCGCCCTTAGCAAATACACCAATGGAGATGGGCTATGCAATCTGATAATTTGCCTTGTAAATAGTTTACGAGTTTCACCATACAATACAATCAGCCACCAGGAACCAACCAGCAACAGGCTACTCTAATCACTAAATTACTGCTGCAATGGGATCTACCGGAATCAAAAGCGCAAACAACAAGCACAAGAAGGTTAAGGTTAGCAATGCTAGGGCGGAAAACGTGAGTAGAGATTCAAGCGCTGAACAGAGCAGCTCTGAAGAGCAACAGAGCTCCGCAGCTTCAAGCTCCGAAGAAGAACCAGAAGAAGATGAAATGGATTTGGAGGGTGTTTCTTCTGAGGAAGCTCAGTCAGATGATGGTGATGATGATGATGATGATGATGATGATGATGATGATGGTGATGATGGGGAAGATGGCCACGACGAAGACGAAGATGATGACGATGACGACTTCCCACTGAAGAGAAGCAGCAAGTCAAGTAAATCCAAACACGATGATGGATCAGAGGCATTTAGTTCTGCGATGAACGCTATTTTATCTTCTCATTTGAAAGCTTACGATAGGGCTGATCCAATTATGGCCAGAAACAAGAAAATTTTGAAGAAAACAGAACAGGATAAACTTGAGCTGAAGGCGAAGAAAGCTTTGCTTGCTGAAAAGAAAAGACTTTTAGGTAAAACAAGACAACAAGAGATCATACCACTGGAAGCCACTCAGGTAACAAAGACATTGGAAAAAGAGAGAAAATTAAGAAAGATCGCACAAAAGGGTGTTGTGAAACTATTCAATGTTATTATGTCCACGCAGGTCAAGACTGACAAGGAAGTTAATGATAAGTATGGGAATCCAAATGCTGCACATAAATTAGGTGAGAAGAAAAAACTGATCTCGGAGGTTTCCAAAGAGACCTTTTTGGATCTGGTCAAAGCTGCTGGTGCAGAAGACGATGAAGAATAAGTGACAACATGCGTTTCGCTAAGGAAAACAATTTATAAATATCCCAACAATCTGTATACTATTTTATATAAAAACAATGCTTTTCGAGTCGAGCTTCATAACTACAAACACAGGGACGTCATAAATGTGATATTTAGCCCATTGGGACATTAGAAACCTAACCCCCCAGTTTTACAGTAAGCCATTGGTTTCATGTTTGGGTGCTCCACGGCTGTAAACAACTCGACAATCAAGTCTTCGTCGTCGTTGTCGTGTTGACCCACAGTACCTTTCCCTGGAACAACATGGACAACCCCACCTTGGTTGCCCTGTACATCACAGTAATTTGGAGCACTGAAAACTGTCACTAGTTTCCCGTGTTGTTCAAAGTGCACACCGTTGTGTCTGACTTCATGTGATCTGAAGACTTTTTTCAACTTGTTATGATTCAAAAACTTTTCAGTAATATCCGGACCAAACCTGTAACCTAACCCTCTTTGAGAAGGCCCGAATCCAGGTTCTTCTTGCGGATCAGACCATAGTAATTCCATGAACGGTCCTTCTCTTGGCGGTTGCTTGAATCTGTTGATGTTGTTGATTTCTTCTAGAGTTATTTCTGGGTCTGAAGTCAAACCACCATGCATCACCAAGTAGGAGTCATTGATCAATGTGCACAGTGGCAATGAATCAAATGTTTCACTAAACATCTTAAATAGTCTGTTGGAGTATTTGAACTTACATTCGTCTTCAAAACCGTAAACTTGATTCATACTGTCGGTTTCGTGGTTACCTCTATTGATAAAGATTTTGGTTGGATAGACGATTTTCAGACAGTACAAGAGCAAAGCAACTTCACATGACCAAGAACCTCTATCAACAAAATCCCCGTTAAACAAATAAACGTGATCGTCTAAATCGGACACTTTGCCAAATCTGTTCAACATATTCAGGACATCGTAAAACTGACCATGAGTGTCACCAACAATTGTGATTTTCTTTTTCATGATATCGTCTGTCTTGTCATTGCTGTCGTTGTTGTATAGCTTCACCATAGTTGGTTCATTACGGAAAAGGTAATCGACGTGGGACAAAATTGCCGCAACGTATTTCTTTGGCAAGTTTTTCGATTTTAGGAAAAGCTCGTTAACCATGAACGATATGAATTTTTGGTCCATGTTTTTAACCTCATAATGCGGCAAGTCGGTGTCCTTTTCTGACTTGTGCACAAACTCCAACTTCATCCCATTGTAGTTTTGCAAATCCGCGTTCCCGTCAAAACTTTCAAGACTGACTGTATTACATATTCTGTCCTTTGGATCCTTGACTCCATTTGATGTGGTTTTTGTGTCTCCTCCACTCAAGGCATTTTCAAAATTATTTTGGAAAATAATTTTTTCACACATTTCCAAAGCTTTTTTGGAGCCTTCGTCTTTTGGTTTAACTTTCAAGACTATTTTGAACTGTGATTTCGCTTTCTTGTACTGCATCAACCCAATGAAGGATAAACCTTTACGATAATAGGCCTTGACATTGTTATTGTCTAGGTTGATCGCCTTATCACAGTCCTGCAAAGAGTCTGTAAAATTCTCAATTTTCAGATTGCAAAAAGCTCTGTTGGAATAGAAGATGGAAACAGTTGGATCAAGCCCAATGGCTTTGGAATACTCGTTGATTGCTTCATGGTAGTTTTTGTCTTTGAACAGTTTGTTTCCTGTGTCTTTATGTTTCAAGGCAAGTTCTTCTTTACCACTGGTCATTGTTCTTTGGTGAGTTGTTCTTGGAGTTTTTTCTTCTACTGCAGGGGTCCCTCTTTTTCAAAACACTTTTATCAAAACGTTATCAATGAGCTCATCGGTTTGTTCAAATCAGAATTGTGAAAGATTTCAGCTTGGTTTTTTCTCGGGGTTTTTTTTTTTTTTTTTTTTTTTCGCTCACTGTTTTTCTGCTTTCTTTTTTCACAGATTTGTGTCGGATCTTTGAGTCGTGCGTTGCACATGGTTTGATCATTACATGAGAATGGTGATCAAGCTTACCTGAAAACAAATGTTATCTCAAAAGGATCTTCTGTTGTGAAGTCGCTCAAATTAGATTAAGTGTTGCATCTATAAATTAAAAATACATAAGCCCTATAGTATTATTATTATCATTTTTCACGTTTACCAAGTGATGGCATCCATGTACACGTCCTTCTGCGTGTCCTCCACATCAGTGTTTTCTCCAGCATTAGACACAAACAAGCAATCTCCCTTGTTTTGATGGTCCAAGGCAGGCAAAATTTTCAAGCTTCTTTTCAGTTCACTATTCAAGAAAGATTTGTAGTTCCAATCTAGGAAATCTTCCAAGTTGTAACTCATTTTACGGAACGGTTGTTGGAAAATCTTGGCCAATGACGCGACATTTGGGTGATAATGATGCATCAACGTTTCCAATTCCCACAAGGAAGAGTTGATTGCGTTTGAGTATTCCGGATTTGGTTCATTGATATCAAAGGCGTCGTGAAATATTCTTTGTTCTATTTCTCCCTTGGAGTTTGTGAAATGTGGGTTGATGTAGTCAGGGTCGTGAATCAAAATCATACAATTTGGATGCAATTTGAGCAAATTGTAAATCATTGGAATGACAGAAACAATTGCGTTTGGACTGCTTGTAAGCAATGATCTTGACATTTTTTTCATAAACCCTGCAATCAAATTCGAAGACAAATGAGAGGATTTCAAAAAAACATCAATCAATCTTAAGAATCTGGATCTGTATTTCAAGTGGAATAGTTCAGGTTTGAACAATGCATAAAGCTTGGTGTAAAAATTAGGATATTCCAAGTTATAGTTTTTCATCAATTCAAACAACCCGTTCAAGGAAAGCAACTGCACACTTAAATCATTGTCGACGTTATCGTAACAGTCTGTCAAAAAATCCATCAATTTGGTAGGTGTTATGAAATGTGGAATGATTCTTTTATGCAATATGGTTAAAAATTGTTTGAATTGGTAGGGGGTTGTTTGAGGATTAGACAAGATAAAGATCCAGTTTTTTTCAAGCTGAGTTTTAAATTTGATCTCATTTTCCATGGTGGATGGTGGGTTTGGAACGAAAATTGCCAAATCACTGTCTGCATTGTCGTAATGGTTGTCATGATCCACCAATGTTAACCAGTATGAAGATGTGTGAGAGTCATACGGTAAACTTCCAGCAGCAATAAGCTCCTGTAATTCAATTTGAAAATAGTATTGAATATCCACATATCTTTTGTAGTAGTTTTCACTCAATTGGTCAAAAAGATATTGTTTATTGAAAGAGGTACCACTACTGAACAAAACTTCAATCAATTTGGACAGTGTCTTATTAGGAAAATATGGCGCACCCATTTTACTTGCGAAAAAAGTCGCTTCTAATTCAATGCATTTCATGTATATATCCAAACAATCCATAGACAGAGAATTTTCAGTTTCAATGCTCACCATATAATTCAGCAAAATGTTTTTCTTGAAGTTTAGTTCGTACAATTTTTTTAACCACTGAAATAACAATTTTTCATTTGCATTGGAGGCCATCGAAGGGTTTAGTTGTAGCTTTGTTGACAATTTGTAGAAAATCTTGAAAAGAGACAGTGTCAAGTATCTTAGAGTCTGGATGCTTTGAGAATCAGCAGAATCCGTTAATTTGCTGATTTGTGGGAATGCTTCGTACAGTTTCATCAACTTTAAAATGTTGTTATAATTCTTGGTGCTTTCCAAAATGGACTTGTGCAAGGCGTCAATTTGATCCTTCATGGTGTAATACGTGCTTTTTTGGCGGTGATGTGATTGTTTGTTTTACCTTCTGTACCTTTTCTAGTATCTCATAAAGTTCATACAAGAAATCTTTACCAGTATTACAAATGAATTTGTTAAGCATCGCATTTTTGATGATTTTTGCAGGAATGTCGAAGAAAGTGCGAAAAAAGAAAAGATAAATGAGTTCTAAACACATGACTTCAAGTTTCTCGTGACCCGGCTTTCTATGCTTAAAAAAAAGTTCCATCACATGCATGAAAAAAAAAAAAAAAAAAAAATGCCCTCCCCGTGAGTATCAATCTTCATGGTGATTTTTGTTGTTTTTTATTGTTTTTTTGTGAGACTCAAAGTTTGCTGTTCAATGAATTGGTATTGGATGTTTTGAGAATAAGATGAGGCATTTCAAGAGAATATCTTACAAGCTCTCAGTGTTTTGTCTTATGTAGTCATAGCTAATCGATTCTTTTCTTGTTAAAATAAAATCACAACAGAAACCCCATGACCTTCCAAGTTTTATAACTAAAGAAGATGAGGAGATTTCAACAATTTTAACATGTTAATAGTAGAGTTTTACCCTCGATCGAACAATTCTCTTTTCCCAAGAAATTCTGCAAAGAGTTTTTTTGAGAAGAGGTTTTAATGGAGACTACTGTTTTATCGTTCTTTACTATGCCTTGTTACTAAAGAGAAAATTTATTTTCTTCTTCATTTGAAAAGATAGGACAGAGTAGAACGATCTGATTCTTTAGTTACAAACTACTTGGTTTCTTGTTGTAGGTGTGTGCGTGCGTGCGTGCTAAAGATATTTGTACCTCACTCTTAGTATACTGCACTGGCTGATCCAGAGCAACAGAGCACGAGTGCTGAATCTGCCAACAAGCGATGAAGTCACGGGATGCTAACCGGCGTCTTGAGAGCAAGCACCGCCCACCCAACCATTTTAGTGAGTGAGCAAGTCGGTCAATAAAGAGCGTTTCGAATGCTAAGCAATAAGAAGCAAACCCTTAACTTTCTGTATGGTGTCATCTTCTCTTGGTGCCAGTATGCATTATCTTCGTATGTTTTAAAAGCAAGAGGGAACCCTGCCGGTAAAGGCATTACTAACTCTAAATCTTTTTGTCTGCCATCTGCTCGTGCTTCTGCCCTGTAAACCGCAATTGGAAGAAAGAAAAAAAGAGAGAAAGAAAAAAAAAAGAAAGAAAAAAGAAGAAAGAAAAAATTAAATATAGTCATTCGGCGTTGGAATTCCATCTAATCTTGGAAAATTTTTCCATGCCGAATCTGGAAAATCATCGCTGTTTTTTTTTTTTTGCGTTTTTTTTTTTTTCTTTCTCCAAAAATTTTTCACTTTTAGTAAAGCCTTTTCGCTCGATAAAGCACTGAATATTGAGTCATAATTTGATGGGTATTGATAATTCAACACCATCGTCTACCACTCTATATTAGATCTGTAGTGTTTTCATCATTTCTCATCTGTTGATGATATCAAGATCCTGGTGGAAAACTTTTCAAAATTTGTGTGTTTTATGACTATTTGATTTGGTGAGTTTCGAGTGTTTCACCCTGGTATATAAACTCATGTCTCTTTGTGCTTATCTTGATGTAGTCTTGATTTATTCCTAGCTTATTTGTTTTACAAGCAAGAACCTCCAAAAAAACCAAGGTATCAAAACCAACTCTATAAAAACACTAATACACCCAAATAATGTGTGGTATTTTCGCAATCCATCAAAAAGACAACGTCAACGAATATAAAGGAACAGCTCTGCAACTGGCCAAAAGAATCAGACACAGAGGTCCAGATTGGTCTGGTAACTTCATTGCTAACAACACCATTCTAGTACACGAAAGATTGGCTATTGTTGGTTTGGACACCGGTGCTCAACCATTGACCAACAAAGACGGTAGTTTGAGTTTGTGTGTCAACGGTGAAATTTACAACCATATCCAACTTAGAGAAGAATTTCCTCAGTATCCTTTCCAAACTGCAAGTGATTGTGAACCTATTATTCCACTATACGAAAAATACGATGTTGATGCTCCAAAACATTTGGACGGGATGTTTGCTTGGACTCTATACGATGCTAAAAAAGACAGAATGATTGCTGCTAGAGATCCAGTTGGGATCACCACAATGTACATGGGTAGAATCAATGCCAACAAAAAAACCGTTTACTTTGCTAGTGAATTGAAATGTTTGGTTGATGACTGTGATGAAATCATTGCATTCCCACCGGGTCACGTTTACGATTCTGCTACTGACAAAATCACCAGATATTTCACACCAAACTGGTTGGATGAAACCAAGATTCCATCCACTCCAGTTGATTACAAATTGATTAGAGAAACTTTGGAAAAAGCTGTTAGAAAAAGATTGATGGCTGAAGTTCCATATGGGGTTTTGTTGAGTGGTGGTTTGGATTCTTCTTTGATTGCTTCCATTGCTGCTAGAGAAACTGCTAAAGCCATCGATACTGCACCAGGTAACCCATCTAGTGAAACTGAATTGGATGTTGTCAATGGTAAAGCTTTGACTGGTATTGATGATCAAGGTAACTTGCATGGGAACGTTGGGTTCTCCAAGATCCATTCTTTTGCTATTGGTTTACCAAACGCTCCAGATTTACAAGCTGCTAGAAAAGTTGCTAAATATATTGGATCTATCCATCACGAACATACTTTCACCTTGCAGGAAGGTTTGGATTCTTTAGATGATGTTATTTACCACTTGGAAACTTATGATGTCACCACTATTAGAGCCTCTACTCCAATGTTTTTATTGAGTAGAAAAATCAAAGCTCAAGGTGTTAAAATGGTTTTATCTGGTGAAGGTTCAGACGAAATCTTTGGTGGGTATTTGTATTTTGCTCAAGCACCAAACAGAGAAGAATTCCATAAAGAATCTGTTACAAGAGTTAAAAACTTGCATTTGGCTGATAACTTGAGAGCCAACAAATCTACAATGGCTTGGGGTTTGGAAGCAAGAGTTCCATTTTTGGATAGAGAATTTTTGCAACTTTGTATGAACATTGATCCAAGTGAAAAAATGATCAACAAAGAAAGAATTGAAAAATACATTTTAAGAAAAGCTTTTGATACCAAGAATGAAGAAACGAAAGCTTATTTGCCAGATGAAATTTTGTGGAGACAAAAAGAACAATTTAGTGATGGTGTTGGTTATTCTTGGATTGATGGTTTGAAAGAATATGCTGAAAAGGCTATTTCTGATGAACAATTTGCCATTAAGAAACCAGAATGGGGTGATGATCAACCAACTACAAAAGAAGCTTACTGGTACAGATTGAAATTTGATGCTTTATTCCCACAAAAAACTGCTGCATCCACTGTTATGAGATGGATTCCAAAAGCCGACTGGGGTTGTCACGAAGATCCAAGTGGTAGATTTGCCAAGATCCACGACAAACACGTTGAAAACTGATTTTACTATGGTGCTTTTTTTGACTTTGTATAAGATACATAATAATATATATATATATATATTGAAAAAAAAAATTAAAAAGTAATTTTCAAGAAAGCTTGTTTTTTTTGATTACACTTTTAAACTAATATTTGAACCTAAATTATATCCTTATACATGTTATTTTCTCTATTTACAAATGATCTAGTTGCTAATACTTTTTGTTTTTTTGTTTTTTTGTTTTTTTGTTTTTTTTTTTTTTAAGCAAATGTATCACAACCCAGTTTCTGTAAATTGTATATCTATGTTATATTTTTTCTTATTATAATTAATTAAATCTGCTTTTGTTATCACTTTTTGTTTGAAAACGGGATCCGGATTAGACATTCTACTTTTCGAGCTTCTTCTGCTACTATATTTTGTATTGTTGGCACTGCTTGTGCTAGTTGTACTACTATTGCTGCGTGTACTGCCATTAGTGTTGGTCCGACGTATGCAGGGCAAAACACGTCTTTCTGTGTTATTAGTTGTACTACTTGTACTGCTTGTACTGCTTGTACCACGTACTACTTGTACTGCTCGTAGACTGTGTATGATTATTGTGCAATGTCTTTTTCATGATAGGACATGCTTTGTTAAGTAGGGTGGCTGGATTGTGGAAGGACAACATCATGTTGGAAATACTGGTTTTCTATGCTTTGGGGATAATTTTCCTTTTAATTAGTATATAGATTAGCATTGCATATGTGATTTGATAATATGAGAGTGATAATTGGACCCTGTATATATATATATGTCCGCTTGAAAGTCATGATCGTATGTATCTGTGTTTATGTTTTAGTAATCAAAACAATTTTGTACACAAAGCCGATGACTAATGCATTTTTTCAAGTTAACCGCATATTAATTCCTATATAAAACGCATATAACCCAATAAGATTTACAAAGTTATAGGGCGAGTTGAACGAGTGCGTATAGAGAAAATAGTACGGTACCGTACTAAACTTAGCAGTAGTAGTAGTAGCAATACTAATTAGTAATAAGTAATATCCGGAATTACCAAGTACTAATTATAATTTCTATTTGCTCAAATCACACTTTTGTAAGTTTCTCTCTCTTTTCCACAATTTAAGGACATTGCAGATCCGAGATGTTTTTCCGTACAATTTATTGTCCGGCAATTTCTGTTGCATAACGAGAGTGAGTTTCTTTTTTATTTTTTTTTTCTTTTTTTGTCTTTCTAGAAGCTGCTACTTTTACTACTGGTTTTCCATCAGCAGAGAATTGTATATGTAATTCAATTAATTAATCCGTAATTTTAAGTACATTTTCGTTCCGGTAATTTATTATCGTATAGTACTACTGCTTGCAATTTCAGGAACCAAACAAACACAAAACCATGAAGAAACCCCTTTTATTTAGGTGGTTCAAGGTAATTCACAAATCGGAATTATAAGCATATGGGAAGTCTACTAAATCATGGATATAAGCATTGTTGGTAAAATATGATATATCCGAAATACCAAAAAAAAATGTGAATCATGACTATTGGGTTTTCCAAGTGTGCAAAGAGAAACTGAGTTTCTCGTGTGATTATCGCATATAACCCCTGAAATACCTATTCTGGTAATACATCGAAGCGACTGATTTGAATTTGTTATATCCGAAAGCTAATATGCATTTTCCTAAATATAAAGAAAGACCAGAAAAAAAAAAAATGGTATTTCGGACAATGCAACGATAGTTCAAATAGTCCGAAGTAATAAAACTCGGTGTGTCCAGGGAAAGCACTTTCAAGTCCGAGGTAACCGTTCCTGATCAGCAACATTGGTACAATTCTGTTATCCACCATACATTGCCGTATCAAATATATATAAGAACAATGGGGGGGGTTAAACCAAAAAGACTTGCTTTTAAGGCTCATTTTTTTTTAAATTTTCGGTTTATCATAATCAGAAGAACCATTATATTATATTATATTATATTATATTTTCAGTTAGAGGTTATATTGAGTTGATACTGCACTGTGCCGAAATAAAAAAAAGATTTTAAGCTGTAATCAGTTGTAAAAGAAAATAACTAGCACAATCACGCGATATTATTCTTTCTCTGGGTCATGCACATGATTTATTAACACATGATTTCAATCCACGACTGCAATCCACGATCGTAATCACAATTGTAATTACAATTGTAATCACAATCGCCGATTCATAATATAGATCTTAAACAATAGGTTAACTTGAAAAACATAGTAGATCATCACACAAACCATTGATTCTTGCGTTGGTTGGTTGCAGAGATATCGCGAAACACACAAAAAGAAAAAAAAAAGTTTATCTCAAGCACGACTTTTCTTTATTGTTTTGGTCACAAATCTTTCTGCCTATGATCTTGGAGTCAGATTACTGTGTGAACTCACAGTTTTCTGGCCCAAAAAACATCTGTCTTGCCTAGCTTTCTGCCTAAAAGCATGCTGAACCTAAAGCTCCTGAGAATTTAAACAGAAGCTCATTCAAAAAACCGACAAGGCAAAAAAGACAAGAAATAAACGCGCACACACATGCAGGGTAGGAAAAAAAAAAAAAGAAAAAGAATAAGAAAAAGAAAAACAAATGAATATTAATATGAAAAAAGCGAAAAAAAAAAAAAAAAAAAAAAATCCCATCTAATCTTAATTTTTAATCTCAAATACAATCAGTCAAAGCAATGTTGTAAATTCAACCCGTAATTGTTTAAAACTGCTATTTAACTTTGTATCTACCATTGGTACTAGATCTTTATCATTTGTTGTAATGCCTATTGGTAATGCCGTTCAGATCAGAAGCACCAAAACTTGAACATAAAGATAAGAAGATTCTGAATAATTGGCGACGCGTTAACTGAATACAACATTGTTATATATACAGCTGAGGCATCGGAAAATTAACAAATTTCTCAACACGTGTTATGAATTCAAGCTCTAGAGTGCCCCCAACCTTCCCTGAAGTCAGCAAAACCACCAACACACACATGCCAAGCACAAAGACGAAAAATAGAAGAAAGTGGTCGGTGAATTTGCCCATCAATACTCCATCAACATCTGATGCATACTCCACCTCGCACAACACATTCAACAACAACAGTAGTCAAATGAATGATGTGAATTTTTTTGCTCGGTCTTATGTCGGGAGTTTCCAAAACACGTTTAACAGTAGTAGCATGGGAGCACAAGAAAACACGTCTTTGCCCCTGTACCATAAGAACAGGAAAAGTAGTTCTAATCATGGCAATGGGTCTTATCCAGTAAGCAACAATCAAAATGGTGCTGAATACGAAGATACAGATGCAGATGCAGAAATGGTTGTGGATGTCCACGGTAACGGGTTGGACAGTGCATTCCCAAAAAACACTCCAAATATCCATTTGAACGGAGCCTTGCATGAACAAACCGTGGCTTTGTCCAATGCATACGATATTCATCAAGACGCAGATGAAGATGATCTGCTAGACGAAGAAGACAGTAGTGAGACTACTACTCAGCAGAACGATCCAAACCAAAAAAATAGACTCTCCTTTGATGCAGACTACTCGGCGAACTATGAATACAGCACGCATTATACTAATAATAATAATAGCATCAACAGCAACAGCGGTGTCATTACGCCGGCAAGGGCAGAACAGATGGACGAACAAGATCTCCTGCTTCTCTCGGCAATCTCTTCAAACACATCCTCAGTGAATTATTCCTCTATACCAGGTGAAGAAGACACGACAACTTCAAGCTCAGACAGCAGCACCAGTGGAGCTTCTTCCAAGAGCAACATCGACGTTAAAGAAATATACAAATACTTGACAAACCCGGTTTTCACCGCAAAACAAAGTGTCAAGTACATGCCGGCTGTCATTCTGGGATTGTTGTTAAACATCTTGGATGCTTTGTCCTATGGGATGATTATTTTCCCCATCACAGAACCGATTTTCCAGCATTTGGGTCCATCAGGGTTGTCTCTTTTCTATATTTCTTCGATTATTTCACAGTTGTGTTATTCATGCGGGTTGTCTGATTTTGGATGCTCAATTGGAAGTGAAATGATTGAGATCACACCTTTTTTCCATACAATGGCAGCAATGATTTCCAACTATTATTCAAACGATCCTGCCCATAAAGATGCAATTATTGCCACAACTTTGGTTTCCTACTGTGTTTCGTCTATCTTAACCGGTTTGACTTTTTACGTTTTGGGGAAATTGAAATTGGGGAAAATCGTTGGGTTTTTCCCAAGACATATTTTGATTGGATGTATTGGTGGGGTCGGTTATTTCTTGTGTATCACTGGGATTGAAGTTTCCACAAGAATTGCGAAATTTGAATACAACTACAACTTTTTGATCAATTTCATCACACATGACGCCAACTGGGCCAAATTGTTGCTCCCATTATTGCTAACTCTGGCCTTGATCAAAGCTCAAAAAATTTTCCAAAACAATTCGTTGGTTTTGCCCGTCTTCTACATTCTTACTTTTGTTTTGTTCCATTTCATTGTCATTATTACGCCAACTTTGTCCTTGCGTATGCTGAGAGACAACGGATGGGTGTTCCCAATGGCCAACACCAATGAATCGTGGTTTGATTTTTATTCTTTGTTCAAATTCAAACTAGTCAACTGGGGGTTAGTCGCTCAAAACGTCCCAACAATGTTGGCACTAACATTCTTCGGGATCCTTCACGTTCCAATCAACGTTCCTGCCTTGGCTATGTCCACTGGATGCGACAAATTCGATGTCGACACCGAATTGATTGCACACGGCTACTCAAATTTTATCAGTGGGATCTTTGGGTCTATTCAAAATTATTTGGTCTACACCAACTCTGTGCTTTTCATTAGAGCAGGTGCTGATTCACGGTTCGCAGGAATCTTACTTGCAATCATGACTTTTGTCGTGATGGTTATTGGACCTGTGCTTATTTCTTTGATTCCAATCTGCATTGTTGGGTCTTTGATTTTCCTGCTAGGTTACGAATTGATCAAAGAAGCGTTGTTTGACACATGGGGCAAATTGTCTGTTTTCGAATACATGACTATCATGATCATTGTTGGGACTATGGGCATTTTCGATTTTGTTCTTGGGATCATTGTTGGGATCTTGATTGCATGCTTTTCCTTCTTACTGGACTCCACAAAATTGAAAACTGTTAATGGAGAATATGACGGAACAGTGGCTCACTCAACAGTCAACAGAGACTTCTGGCAAACCAAACTTTTGAACGAAATCGGTAAACAAATTTATGTTTTGAAATTACAAAACTTGTTGTTTTTCGGAACAATCATCTCCATTGAAGAAAAAATCGACAACATGTTGAACAACGAAAAAGTCATCATCAAGTACTTGATCTTAGATTTCAAAAACATCAACGCCGACAACATCGATTACTCGGCTGCTGAAGGTTTCAACAGAATCAAAAGATTTTTGGACTCCAAAAAAATTCATTTGATCATCTCTTCAATCAACGAAACAGACAAAATTTACGATGTCTTCAACAAAGTCGGGCTTCTTCAAGGAATTGAGTTGTTCAGCAACTTGAACAGTGCTTTGGAATGGTGTGAAAATAAATTCTTACTTCAATACAGACTGTTGCAAGACAAGAAACGGAAAAAATTGAACGAAATGCACAAAAACAGTCTGTCCAAAAATCAGCTACAAGCACAACTTATCAGAGGCCAACAAGGAAAACCTTCAAGCTCTTTGGCTCCTAGTGGAGAATCTTTGAAAACCAGCGGCCAACATCTGTCTCCTTTCCCAAGAACAGGCATCAGAAACTCTGTCTCGATGTTGTCTTCAACACCAAGAAACAACCAGTTTTTCAATGTGGCCAAAAACATTTACTCAACAGAACAAGACATTGGCACCAACTTGCAAGAAAAATACGATAACAACCTGGTTTATCAAAACTTCCTACACTCTTTGAAGATGTTCATTGAGCCACAAGATTTTGGCAAATGGGAAAAAATTCAATCCTACTTTAGATTCCAAAAACTACCACCAGGTGACACTATTCCAAATGACAACTGCTTTTTTTTTGTGGAGCACGGTTTGTTGAAAATCTCTTATTTTGTCATGAACAACACAAACAGAGAAAGCATCTACGAAACCATCTCTAATAAATGTTGTTACGGGAAAATCAGCGGAAGCGGGTATGCGAAAGTGGCTCCAAACTACAAAGACGAGGTTTTCTGTGAAACCGAATGCTCTATCTGGGTCATCGACGAAGAAAGCTTGAGAACATTGAGAAAGGAAGACCCAACACTTTTCACAAATCTTATCATCTTGATCGGGGCCTTGAATCAGTACAGATACAAAAAATTGTTAGCTTACTCCTTGGTGAGTAGCTGAGAGAGATGTGTTCTTATGCATTGTATACTTATATAGACCTTATTTATTAATCTATGAAACAATTAATTCATAAACTGAATCAAAACTTAATTATGTTGCTCAACTTTGTTTGTTTTTTGAGCAGTGATCATCGTATTAACTTTACTTGAACCTTTTGGGCTTAATATGATTTTTTTTTACGCCGAAACCTGGAAAAAAAAAAAAACTCTATATATAAGGGGAACCAGTTCAAAAATAAACAAAAGTACATCCCAAGTATATATGTCGAATCTTCAACAAAGATCTTAATCAAAAGAACCAAGTACAAAACAACTTGAAAAAATGTGTATTTTAATGGGAAAGACAAATCATCCCGATTACTCACTCATCTTGATATCAAACAGAGATGAAGTGTTTGAAAGAGAAACAGAAACAGCAGCTCTAAGATTTGACAATCAAGTCGTCTGCAGCATAGACAAATTAAATGGAGGAACGTGGCTTGGCGTCAACGTGCAAGCCAAAAAATTTGCTGTTGTTTTGAATGTCCAGACCGATGTGCGAGCTCTTCCAAACACCAAATCAAGAGGAGCTTTACCCATGGAATATTTGCTAAATCCTCTTTTGACTCCTCAATACCCATTGCACTCTTTCAATGATTTTGCTAAAGTATACCCTGACATTGAAAACACACGCCATTTCTCTCTTGTCTGTGGCTATTTTGCCAAGACTCCTGTGAAGCCTACAGTCATTTCCGTTGGCGACAATAACCTTGCAAGGTCAAGAGAAATTACAGAAGAAACAGACTTTGTCCTGACTAACAACAGATTAGATCAAGATTTTGAGCAATGGCCGAAATATGAGCTTGGGCTGGATGCGTTAAAAGACCTCTACAAATACACAGATGACAAATTGATTGAACAGTGTTTGGAAATATCCACCAGATCAACCTTTCCTGCTCTTGACTTTAGCAAGGAGTACACTTTCCCAGAATCTAAACAATTTGTGAAGCAGTCAATCTTTATTCCAAAACACAAAATCACCGTGGATGGAAGACACTTTACATACGGTACTAGAACCACAACTGTGATTTTGGTAAACAGAAAAACGGGAAGCATCGATTACATTGAGCATGACAACACTTCATGTCAAACGAAAAAATTCCATTTTATCTAGGTTCAAAACCTATAAAGCCAGTCTTTGGTGAATATAGTCCATGTTTTCCTCGTCTAACGGGAATGCATGTTTCAGAGAGGACGAAATGAAAAAATTGGCTTTTTTATCGGATTTGTAGAAATTGATCAGCTGCTTTCTTGTTTTCTCAGCCACCCAATGGTCCTTGCAAGCAAACCAATAATCCACTTCTTTCAACGTTTTGTGTGTGTTTACAAGTGCTCTAAACTTTTTCTGGGCCTGCCAATTTGATTGAATCACAGACATCTCATTTCTTGCAAGAAACAGCGACTGCGAAGCGAGTTCAGGTTTTGTAATCAGCTTATACACAACATCCACATGCGCTTTCGCCGTTATTTTCATTACATATTTCAAAATTCCAAGCACCACAGCTACTGGCAAAAATTTGAAAATATTGGTAAACCATCCAATGATCAAGTAAAAGTGTGGAACATACCTATTTAGAGTTTCCAGTTTTCTACCCGAGGCACTTTTGTTGATGTCTATCACCGTTGGCATAAACAAGTGTAGTTTTTCATATGGCAATTGCGGCTCTTTAAGAACCACTTGCTCAATCACATAGCATCCAAAGGAGTGGCCCATAAGAGATATAGGGCGGTTTGGCTGCAGCTCGTTGAAGTGGTAGAGAATCTGTTGAAACTGCTCAATTTGGTCGGCAACATCGTAATATTTGGCTTTGCTTAATGAAGAATCTGTGAAACCTTTGTGCGAAATCCCAACTATCTCAACATTGGGATTCTTGGAATGAATGGTTTTCAGGAACGTTTCGTAAAACTGAATGAAGCCTGGATTTCCTGGAACAAAAAACAGCAGTGGAGAGGTGATTGACTTTTTTAGTGGTTCAATATGAAATACCTGCGTTGCGACTCCTTTCACTAGTAGTGTTTTGTACATTTTCAGATAGATGGGCTCTTCTGTTTAGATCATCTCTCAATAAATTCCTGTTTCTTCAGCTGCATAACTTGAAAATGAGTATGCTCGCATTGTAATGAAAATACGCGTCTCTTTTTTCGCTTGCTCTGCCAAAACGCTTATATCCGCTTGCCAAAGAAAGAAGGGCCAATTGTTTAAACGTACAGGAAAAATTCCAATTATAATATTATTAAATTATCTTTATACACTCACAATCAGTATTGCAAAGTTTCAATAGAATAGTTCGGTATATACTTGTCGTTTGATGATTTTTTGGAGTTCTGCTTTTTGCTGTTGAAAGTCGTGTTTGCGCTGAAACCCAAAGAACCATTAGCTGCAAAGTTGCTATTGTTATCCAACAAGTTCAAAAGCAAATCGTTTGTTTCCACTATCTGGATGTTCTTGACCAAAAATTTGGATAGTCTCTTCAAGAGTGGCAAGTCTAGCTGGAATATACCAATAGAATCCAAGACTAAAGCCAATAGCTGAACTATTTGTGGCATTGTTTCTATAATGTTGTTGTCTTGGATGTTTTTGATAGACTTGTAGTTCAAAACAAAAGTGATAAAGTTTTTCACTGACAATCTGCTCATGACTTTAATGGAGCTCTTGATCTCTTCCTTGTTGAAGTCTTGCAGAATCCTTAGGGTTAGCTCCAACAATAATTCGTCGTTTTCAACAGAAAAAAGTTCTTCCATCAACTCATCAATAGGCAAAGCTGGACAAGAAACAATGCACTGCTTGAAAAGTCTTGGGTCAAATTTCAACTTGCTTAGCAACTTTGATGTTTTAGAATGCGGGAAGTAAGGATGGGTAAGCAAATATGTGAAAGCCTTTGGACTTTGTTTTTTGGAAATAAAGTTTGTCAAAGTGGTTTCGCACAAGGCTTCAATAAACTGTGCATTGTTCAAAAATCTATCGGTGCTTTCATCGTAATAGCCTTTTGCTGGGTCAATATTAAGCTTTGAAAAAAAAGTCTCATCAAATTTATCCGCATTAGAGCTTTGAGAAACTAAGGCCTGATAAATTGAAGTCAAATCTAAGTTAGCATTCTGGTTTTGAGAACCTTTTGACTCGAGTGGTTTCAATAAAGTTTTGAATACCAGAACTTCGCTTGTGTTAGAGCTTTTCAAAAATGACTTGCCTAAAGCTTCTTTTAAAGTACCACTTCCGACATTGATGCTGACTACGTCGATGAAAGAAGAGTGTGTTGCTCCGTGCTTAGTCGAGACCCCCAACGCCAAAGTGTTACTTCCTTGATTGGATTGAAGAACACCGGCTTGCAAGATCTGGAAACTCTTCACGTTTGTACTCAATTCTTTTGTGAACAATAACGCTTTGTGCAACAGGTCCAATAGATAAATTTTGTTTTGACAACTCAATAAACATCTGTTTGGAGCGATTGGTGTCAACGAGCAGTATTCCAGATCAGAGTCGGTAGATATCAGTGATGAAATGTCAATTGATTGATGCTGTTTTGTAAAAGTTGGCAATAACGAATAGATTTCAATCTTTGAGTTAACTAGTTGGTAAAACTTCCCACTGTTGTAAAACAATCTGTTAGAAGTTTCGATTTTGGTGAAACTTTCCAAAACAGTCGACTGCAATTCAACAACAGAAACGACATCTTTTTTGATGATGATTTCATGCAATTTACAGACAATACCTGGCTTATCTGAAGAAACTTCCGTCAAAGTCATCAAAAAGTTTTTACGATTGTTTTCAGATTGGAAAAAATGAGAGAAATATAAGCCGCCGTAGGAAAGGTTGGTGAAAGAATCTTCTTTTTCATCTTGAAGATTGTAAACGCAAAATGTCCCGTTTTCAAAAACTATCAAAACATTCTTAGCGGTCAAAATTTTTAGGTTAGCAATTTTTTGTTCTTGTTTAACGGTGGTTACACTGATGTTTTCATTTTCGTTGTTTGGGTTTCTCGTAAAATAATTGAAAGACGTAATTCTGCCGTTTGCTAGTAAACCATAAACCCAAAGCTCTTTTTCTGATTCTTCTTCAGCTTCAGAAAGATCTGCTGCATTTTGTGTTTCGCCGTTCTGCACAGAAACGTCAGCCGAGTTTTTATTTTTGCTTGGTTTGATGGTCATTACATCGCAGGCGGACACGACATTTGTTGATGGAATAGGGTGATTGAAGATTAGTTTAGGTGTTGGATTGATGATGTACTGAGACAAAGAGGACCCACTAATACCAATGTTAAAGCTGTTAGAAAACTGCTGGATAGGACTGGTTTGCGATAATTGTAGATGTGCAGCTTGCTTGGAAAAATCATTCAAAGACGAAATCTTTGGCAGTGGGGCAACCCTAAAAGGTTGAGCAATGGAACACGTCATAGGCGTACTAGAGTTTTTGGACTTTGACTTGTGTTTTTTCCGGAGTGTGATCAGAATGTTGAATTAATAGAAGTTCATCCAAGATCATCTGCTTAAGATGGGCCCATAAGCTAATTCTGGCTTTCACCAGCTACATCTCAAAAATGGCGAAAAAAAAAAGAAAAGACCGGTAGCGTTTCGGATACCCGAGTGTCGGTTTTGCCAGCTGTTTCTCGGACAAAACTTTAAGCTACCGAAGCTCCTCGGAATTTCTTCAAACCCTTGGTGCATAGGAAGATGTGTTTAGCTTTTGCAGGTTTTGATGACTAAACTTGACTCAGAGCCGGAATCATTTCATTTCAACATCCGCAAGAGCTTAGCTCCAAGCAAAACTTTGCAAGCACGAACCACCAAGATGATCGATTTTGAGGCACGGTTGAAAGCCGTTCGTAAAAAACGTGTAGATTTGAAAATCAAGATGCGCAAAGACGAGCAATTGTGGGAACAGCAAGGTGCCAGAAGAAACATCGCTGGTAGAGAGGATCTACACGACGAAAACTCGAGTAATTGGGAAGATACCAAGCACAAGAACAAAAAGAGTGATTTTGACTATACAATAAGAGACTTTGAAAGATGGGAGTCATCTAAGAAAACTCAAAGCGATGATCAGAGCAAGACGGACTTGTCTGACTACGACATTTTGAGCAAGCACACATACGACAAGGAGATTGCAGCTTTGATGCGAGAGAAAAACACTTCCACAGATACCACGTCAATTGCTAAAGCCCCAAGCCCTTCCGTTGTTATACAACAAACAGAACACGGTCTTATAGTGAACGACGATAAGTTGAGAGTTCAAGACTTGGCCAATAGGTTGAAACAGATTACTGATAGAAGGTATAAGAAAAGAACACGAGACATGGTGAAAAGGGAAGAACAGTTTTCTGCCAACAATGGCTTAGGTGATGCTTATGTGAATGAAAAGAACAAACAATTTAACATGAAGCTTGATAGGGAATTGGCAAAAAGAAATCGTTAAGTAAAGTACACAAACGTTATGACGACAAAAAAAAAAAAAAATTCTCTCCGTAACTAAGCTTCTGTCGCGTCTTCGTCGTCTTCTTCGTCTTCGTTGCCTGTTTCTTCATCATGGTCGTCATCTAGGTTCACTGAGTTTAGCACGTCAAGTGAAGTTTGCAAAGAGGCTGCACATTTCTTGTGGTAATCCAGTTGAAACTCGTTGAAAAGTTTCAATAGTTTAAGCAGGTCAACAGAATCGATGAATTCACCCATGATAGAGACGGCATCTGTGGTCTTGGTAACGAAAGCGTCTTCTAGTTTTTCCTTTTCTTTGAACTCTGGGTCTTGCTCGGTGACTGTTTTATCTAACAATTCGTATCTCAAAGCGTCCAAATCCCATCTAGCGCTTTCCACCTGCTTTCTGGAATTGTGAATTTTGTGCAAGTCCTTTGAAATCAAGTCTTTCAAACCCTGATTGAAAATGTCGGTCATCAACTTGTCCATATTCGCCTTGACTTCATCCATTTCGTAGTGTGCATCTTTCAAAGCATCAAAGACTTTGATCAAATCTTGCACAGCCTCGTCTTCTTCATCAACGTCGACATGACCAGCACTGTTTTTCCGTGCGATAGACAAAACCATTGAGTGTGATTCCTTGAAGGCATTGCTTAGTGCTTGTGAAAACGATCTAGGCAAGAAATGTGATTTTTTCCCTGAATCAGTGTCTTCAGCAATATGTTTCTCTAAGCTGTGACCACTAGAGTTTTCTGATTTTTCTGCTTTGCCAAAAGTCAACAACTCTGAGAACCCCTCGCTCAAGTTAGGAGGATAGTCGTACCCCTCGATTCCATAAGTTTCCGTAACCACTAGTAATTTTTTAAGCATTTTTTCAATGCAATCGCATTTTTGCTCTAGTTCCAGGTATGTCTTTGGTAGTTTAGATTTTTCAAAATTAGAGTTGGATTGTGTAAAGTCGTTCAACTTTTGGTTTAAAACAAACAAGTTTTTCTTGACAGCTTTGTTCAAGTACGATGTGTCCTCTGGTAAACTTGATTGAATCTGCGATGCCGTAGAAGACAAAAACGTGTCTACCTTGTTGAAAAATGAGTAAAATCCTTGGTTTGATGCAGATTTAGGTTTTTCCGGTTCTGCAGTAGTTTCTGGTTTGGTATCTTCTGGGTTCTTGACACCAGAAGGAATGGCAGTTTCAGTTTTTTGTGGGGTTTCGTTTGTTTTTGTGATTGGAGCAGGTTCTTCTGCAACAGCAATTTCAGCTTCTCCTAAACTCATTTGTATACGTTGGGATACTTTTATTACTTTTTTGGTTTCTCCTGTGAGGGCAAATTTGTTGACATTTAATATAGTTGTTGAAAACTCAAGGTTATTTCCGTGAAGCAGGGGCGACACCCTCATTTCACAATCTGTTGATAACATCTGGTTGAGTAAGCTCCTTGATCAGCAGCCGGGTCACTAACTTTTGGTAAACCTAAGCAAAATGTCAAGTGAGAGCCTTTTGCCCTCCACAATGTCTTTTAATCGGAGATTGGTTAAGTATACATACAGATTAATTTAGATAAAGATTATTACATTGGAAAAAAAAACGCATAATAAAATAGTTAGCAAACTAGAAAGTGCTGGCTGTCACTTTCTTAACAGTAAGTGATAGGAAACATGAAAAAAAAACATTAACAGAAACAAAGGGGGGGGTGTTCCCATGGAAACTCTCTAAGCGACCAGACTATGGGTTTCTGTGTTTGGAGCGGAAACAATTTCTTCTTCGCTGTATTCGCTAAACAAGCTTGACTCGCTATCGTTGTTTTTTTTGGTGAAGGCGGTTCCAGCAGGTTGTTGATTCAGAGGAGATGAAACGTAATGGTCTTGCTTGCCATCAGCTAACACGGTAGATGGCAAATCTTTGAACTCAGCTGGTGATTTGATAGTTGTTTGAGTAAAAGTGCTCGAGGTTGGTGTTTTCACTTCTTCTTCAATTTTAGAGTGGTACGATGGAGCTGGAGGTTCTTCACCTGGAGCCAATGTGATAGGCTGAATGGTGGTGACTTCCTCTTCAACGACTTCTGGTTTGACACCTTTCAGTTGTTCTTGCAAAGATTTTTTAGGTGCTGGTTCTGGTTCTTTTTCAGATTCAGGTTCTACAGGTTTTGCAGCGGCAATTTTTTCATCTGCAACAGCCGGAACGACAGGAGGTGGAACAACAGCAGTTGGGGTTTCAAAATGCTCAGGGGTTTTAGTTTGCTCGTCTTCAGCAGGTAAAATGATTTGATCTGGTTTTTCAACAGGCAAGTTGACATCTGCTGGTTTTACTTCAGACAAACCGGCAGGCTCAACCGCTTTGTTTTGGGCAGGAAGAGCAGAAGCGTCTGGGTGGGCAGGAGCCGGAGACACTTGTGGAACAACAGATTGAAGCGGGACACCATTTGCGGCAGCTGATTGCGAAGCACTGGCAGGGGCAGCCGGAACGACGTTGCCAAGAGGAATGACTGGAGCAACAACGGCAACACCTCCAAGGGTCTTGCTTGTTGGTTCAGCTGCTTCTGTTGGCCCACTTGTTTCGGCTTGTTCTGTTGGAACAACTGGCCCAGATGGCTCTGCTGGAACCACGGCACCGGCCGCACCAGTTAGAGCTGGTTCGGTAGATTTGTTGGTGGTGACCGGAGCAACAGGTTCGGATGTTTCTGCAGGCACAACTGGGCCAGCGTCTTCTGTTGGAACCAGCGCAGCTGCAGCACCACCTTCTGGAACAGTTGGGTCCACCGACTTGTTTGTAGCGACAGGAGCTACAGGTTCAGCACCTTCAGCACCTTCGGTTGGGACAACAGGACCGGCTGATTCAACAGGAACCAGGGCAGCCGCAGCGGCAACTTCAGGTTCCGGGGTTGGTTCTCTTGTTGGGATTGGAGAAGGTTCTGGTTCAGATTCCAAAGCTATTGGGTCAACAACGGCAATAGGAGCAATCAAGGATTCCTTTGGAGCAATTGTTTCGTCCACTTCACTCGATTCTGCCAAATCACTCAATTTGGTCAATTCGTCGTCACTAGGAGCGTTGATTTGGTTGTTAAGCTTTTTCAAGTCTTTCAACTGGTAAGCAGGCTCAGCTCCAGCAGCACCAGCAACGGCCTGGCGGGAAATTGCTGGAGTTGGGGAAGGTTGCGCAACCGTTTTTGGAGTTGTTTGCAAAGTGGTTCTTGTAGTGGATGTAGCTGGTTTAGTCAAAATTGCAGTAATTTCGTGTTGCAAAGTGTTGAATTTGTCCAATTTCTTGTTGATTTCCAGTCTTAGGCTTTCCAAACTGAATTTTTGGTCGTTATACTGTTTTTTTTCGTCCGTTGTGATCAAAGGTTCTTCAGAAACATCATCAAACTCTTTTTCAATTTGTTCTTCGTTGTCTTCAATATCGGCCAGATCTTCTTCATTTTCAGAAATTTCTCCTGGTATGTAGGAGGTGGTTTCAGAGGCAGTTTCTGCAGTAGCGTCACCATCGGCAACCGCGTCTTCAACTTCTGGTTTTTCTTCTGTGTGAGAAATAGAAGAGGAAACAGAAGTCAAAGGTTTGGTGTCCTTTTCAACAGGTTTTCTGGTTTCCGAGATAACAGAAGTGGTGGCGCCACCAACTGCGTTCAGCTCAGATGGAATAATAGAATCTGAGTTTGTCGTTGTGCTTCCTGTGGTGTGGACAGTTTGGGTTGTTGTGTGGGTTGTTGTGCGTGTTGCTCTTGTTGTTGCTGGAGTCAGCGGATTAGCAGCAGCAGAAGAAGCATAGTGGCCGTGTGTTTCTGGGTACTTTTCGGCTCTTTCCTTTTTCAAAGCTTGGAAATGTGCATTTTTCTTTTTAATTTCTGCATTGGATTTCAAAGTTTCATTGTTTTTTGCAGTGATTTTATCATTTTCAGCCTTGATTTTAGCGTTTTCCGATCTGATCTCTTCATTGAATTCGTTTCTTTTGGTTTTTTTAGCATTAATCAAAGCTCTTTTTCTCTCTCTGTGCAAATGTCTTTGTAATTTGTGCAATTTATCCAATTTATGTTTTTTCAAATTCAATTGGTTCAATCTCTGCAATTCCAAAGTTTTCTTATTTTTGCCCACTTTCAATACTGCGTCCAATTCAATTTGTTTTCCTAACAAAGTGTTTAATTCTTGTTGCACACCATCCATAGCAGAGTATTTTGCCATCAATGTTTTGTAGTCTGTGTTTGCCAGACCTTTTGTGTATTGAGCTGGGAACTGTTGCAGTTGTCTGTCCAAAGAAGAAATTTTGGTATCATATTGCTGTTTGATAGCTTTGGAGTCTTCTTTTGTGATGTAAAAAGTGTCATCGTATGGTTTTGGTACCTTTTCCTTTGCTGCTTCTGGTTCTTTAATTGATGTTCCAGAGGCGGTGGAAGCAATTGGAGCAACAACAATGTTTTCTTTGACAGGAACCACAGTAGCTTGTGCTGGAGCTTCGACAGGGGTCTTTGTTTCCAAAGTTTCTGGCTCTTCTTTTTCAACTTCTTCTTCTTGTTCTTCTTCTGCGGTATCTTTTTCAATTGGTTCCACAGTGATGTTTTCGTCAGAAACGGGAACAACAGTGGATTGGGCTGGAACCTCGACAGGGGTCTCTGGTTCCAAAGTCTTGGATTCCTCTGTATCTTTTTCAATTGGTTCCACAGTGATGTTTTCGTCAGAAACGGGAACAACAGTAGACGCTTGAGGCTGTTCTAGTGGTTTGGTGATATCTGGGGCAATTGCCTCGGCACCTTCTTCCTCATGAACCGCACCATCTGTGGCTGGATCAAAGAATTGCAAATCTTCGTCTTGTTGTTCCTCTGCTTCTGCTTCTGCTCCTGCTTCTGCTTCGTCTTCATGTTCCATCACATCACTTCTTGGACCTTCATTTAACACAGTTTCCGGTTTTGTGATTTCATTCAATGAATTTGAACCTTTATTTGGCAAATTTGAATTTCCCAATTCCTTCTTTTCAGTATTATCAATATAAATTGGTTTTGGAACTTGAGGATTGTAATTTTTTTTAGTTTTTGTTTTAAACACATTAGAATACCATGATTTATTTGTGTTTGCATTTGCATTTGTTTTTGCATTTCTTGCATTTGCATTTGCATTTTCTTTTGGTAAATCTCCCTTACCATAAATTCTGTTATAATTTTCAATATTTTTTTCCAATTTTTCTTTATTTCCTTCCAAAACATTTAATTTTTGATCAATTTTACCTAATTTTTCCTTTTGTTTGCCTTCTCTTTTCGGTAACTTCTTTGGCAATTTGATATCCAATACAGGTCCATCACTTCCATTCAGTAATGTGGATCCCCCATATTGTGGGAATTTTTTCTCCCTTTTCAATTGTTGTGCTTTTCTCTGGTCTTGTGGGTTTCTGAATGTGGTTTTGGAAGTTTTGTTGAATTTGGCGAGATAGGTTTTTTTCTCATCTTCCAATTTTTGTCTCCGTTCTTGTTCTTCTTTTGTTTTTGGTTCTAGTTTATCAAATAGATAATCTAGATGTCCTCCTTTTGCCAAACTGGGGTTCATTTTGGTTCACTGGGTATTGGTTTTGTTCTTGCAGTGTTTGGAAACATGTGAGGAGAGGGAAGATTAAGAGAGATGTTTATAAATCACAAGTTAAGAAGAAGCAAGATTAAGAGAGATGTTTATAAGATGTTTATAAGATGTTTATAAATCACTAGTTGAGAAGAAGCAAGATTAAGAGAGATGTTTATAAGATGTTTATAAATCACTAGTTGAGAAGAAGAGATGCAAGTAAAAGTTGAATTGTTAAACTGTGAAACAAAAGTACTTATAATAAACAAACCTTTTTTTTTTTTTTTGTTGTCAAATAATTTCCAACTTTGTAGATTAATCAAGGGAATTTTTTTATGCAGATTATCAAAAGATTATATATAGATTCAGACTAAATAAGTAGCTCTAATCTCATATCAATATCAGATATCTCCTAAAAAGTCAATCAAATTAACCCACTTTTAAGCAGTCCCTAATCTAACTTGACACAGAGAGATAGAGAGAAAGATAGAGAGAGAGATAGAGAGAGAGGGAGAGATAGACAAAGACAGAAAAAGAAAGAAAGGACAAGCTAAGCCAGAATAAACATATATATATATAATCAAACACAATCTTTCCACGATTGTACACCTTTTCTCCTGCCCTCCTGCCCTTGTCCCCCTTTAAAATACCCACGTAATGGGAAAAAAATAATTATTATTAGTATTATTTTTATTATTAGACAAGGGCTGTTACCCAGCTGTGATTGAGTGTACCATACAATTATACAGTACACCGCCATCCATTGACCCTTTTCCATTCGGAGAGAATCTTGTTGCAGTTGTTGTACTGTGATAGT
>JFAV03000011.1:146724-261296 GCA_000585475.3 Hanseniaspora vineae
TTATTATTAGACAAGGGCTGTTACCCAGCTGTGATTGAGTGTACCATACAATTATACAGTACACCGCCATCCATTGACCCTTTTCCATTCGGAGAGAATCTTGTTGCAGTTGTTGTACTGTGATAGTTGTACAGTGATAGTCGTACAGTGATAGTCGTACAGTGATAGTCGTACAGTGATAGTCGTACAGTGATAGAGTAAGAGAGTACAGTACGTAGAAGGCCATTGTGTATGTATGGAAGACTGTATTACTTGTGTTACTTGTGTTACTTGTGTTACTTGTGTTACTTGTGTTAATTGTGTTACTTGTGTTGGTGTATTAGGCTAGGGTCATTGTGTTGGTGTATTAGGCTAGGGTCATTGTGTTGGTGTATTGTGTTAGCATACGTTTAAGGTGCAATAGCATTTCTTCTGACCAATCATATTGTTCTAATCCTACAGTCAATACTACAGTTAACTTCCATGTGTCTATATAAATACTGCGATAACTCCGTAATGTTTCATATATATATATTTATACATCTGTGTATTGTGTATTATGTGTTGTGTGTTGGGTGTTGTGTATTTTATGTATTATACCATGTGTATTTTTCCAGTCAAGTTAAGCTGTACTCTCTCGCAGCACAGAGTAAAATAGACAAACCCCCTTTTTTTTTTTTTTATTTTTGGTATCATCATCTTCTCTTTGTCAATCTGCGTGAGTGTGTGTCTACTACCAAAGGGTATCTGTTGTTTACATCATTTGACCCAATTAGTCTATCTGGGAAGACAGGACACTTGTTGTGGACCGTATCCCGTTTGGGAAGCACAGTTCAGGAGAGGGGACGGTGAAGAGCAGGGTGTGTTGTGCGAGGGGAAAGAAAGAGCGGGCATTTTTACTAGTTTTTTTTCTTTTTTCCTGCTCTACCTGCTCTACCTGCTCTACCTGCTTTACTACCTGTATATTCTCACTTCTCTACTAACTGCTCTACTACCTGCTCTACTACCTGTATCATCTGGTTAAACCATCTTCTCTATTGTTTTTCAACTGGGTTCTTTTTCTTTTTTTGTATTGTTTAGTAAAAATTGTTTTTTTCTTTTTTTCTTTTTTTTTTTTAAAAGTATCTCTCCAGTATAATACACCGCATTGTAATAATAACTCATACCATACCATAGAAAAATCTCAAAACATCAAAACATCAAAACATCAAAACATCAAAACATCAAAACATCAAAACATTCCGAAAATGCCTCATAAAGGGTGAGAAGATGATGATGATGATGATGATGAAAAGACTTAATATGGTGCAGGTACATTTCCACACGACTATTCTCTATTCCATATGTACATATACATACCATTATAAAATATGATGTTGAGTTAATTTCCATTTCGTCATGATAAAAAGGGGAGATACTAGACTACAGAGTTTATTTCTCTGAGTGAATAATGCAGCCTTCGTCAGATGATAATGGTTAAAATAATAAAATTTTAAGGTCATCTTCTTCTTCTTCTTCTTCTTCTTCTTCTTCTTCTTCTTCTTCTTCTACCTCATAGTCTTAGTCTTACTCTCCAATTAATCCATTTTTAACTAATAAAACTGTCAAATTATTATTTTATCTACACACACACACTCTCTCTCTCTCTTTCTCTCTCTGCCTTAAACTCATCTAATATATTCACTCGGCAATTATTTTTCTTTATTTTTTTTATAGCTAAATTCATTAAAGATTGTAAACAAAAAAACAAAAAAACAAAAAGACTCTTTTTTTTGGAATAATAATGATGGGTTTAGTGGTGTATACGGAATTGAATTGAATTGAATTGAATTGAATTGAATTGAACTAAATTATACAGAATTATACAAAATTATATAGTGTATACTATGAAAGTTAAGGTAATGAGCAGAGTTAATCACTCAGGTATATAAGGAACTGTTAATTGACAGAATTATATGATCATTAGTAATATATATATATATATGTTTGTATATACGTGATGAGTTAAAAGTTGTCTATTATTTATGAAGAAAGTTTGTGTTTAGATATATTCATATGTATTCACATATATATATATATATATGTTCAGGTACATTAATGGCCGATACTTGTTCGTGTATATATTTGACAATTTTAACTTATTTGTAACTTTTCACACTCATGTATATATATATATGGCATTGTAGTTAATTTTTCACTTTCTCCTTTTCTCATACAAAGTATAATTCTATTCTATCAAATTTATCAACTTTAATGTAAATAAAAAAATACACCCAACAACAACTACTCGCAAACACACACACACACACACACAATGCTTCCACTATTCGACAACATTCTAAGAGGTTTCAACTTTGCCTTTTTGGTTATTATTTTGGGTTTGACCGGCTCCCTTATTGCTGGACAAATGAATGTTCATGCTCGTGTCAACATGGCTCTTTTCGCTTCTGTTTTCGGTTTAGTCTTTGACTCATTTTATGCCATTTTGGCCAATTTTTTCACTATTTTCGCATGGCCAATTGTTTTGTTTGTGCTTGATTTTTTGAACTTTGTTTTCACTTTCTCTGCAGCAACTGCTTTGGCTGTTGGAATCAGATGCCATCCATGCACAAACCAATCCTATTTGGATGGTAATGCCATTTTGGAAGGTTCAAAAGATAGATGTAGAAAAGCCCAAGCAACTGTTGCATTTTTATACTTTTGTTTCTTTATCTTTTTGGCCAAATTGATTTTCGATTTGATCAATTTGATTAGCGGTGGAGCTACTGGTAGTGGTATGGGTATTGGTAAGAGAAGACAACCAACTATTGCACAAGTTTGAATAAATTTTACAAGCAATATAGCACGAGCTACATAGCACGAGCAACATATCACGAGCAACATATCACGAGCAACATATCACGAGCGTAAGCGAGTGATGTGTTGTGAGTGGGAATTTGTCTGTTTTTTTTTTTTTTATTATTATTACCTACTACTCGCAAACAATAAAAGAATGCTTTACTACAGAAAGAACGCTTTACTACAGAAAGAATGCTTTACTACAGAAAGAATGCTTTACTGCAGAAAGAACTACCACCGTCAAATATTCATTCCAAACACCACCACCACACACACACACGTCATATCTCTTGCGGACAGCAAGCGATATTTAATACCCCCTGTTACACTATTCACACCAGTTATTAATTCAATGCACCGTATTACCTATTTTTTTACTGTTATAATACCACACCTATTTTTTAATGTGTTAGATTTTGTTAATTTTATGTACATAAATGGGACCAATAAGAGTCTTGTTTTAATGTTTTCCGGACACCTAACTCTACTTGACGAGTGGAAATATCTTGAACACTTGAGTCAAATACACATCCGAGCTTCAGCGAGGCTGTAAAAGTATCTTGAATAATATGCTCAACTACACAACTTGAATAAAGGACCACTGAGCAGCCAAGCCACAGAAACGTTATTGTATCTGGGAAACGCCGCTTTAAAACGACCATTTCAGCACGATAGACAGCAAGTGGTATTAAAGATTGTATATGCATCTTGAAAGACCGAAAAGAACTTTCCCCCCATCTCAAACAAGCAATACGAAGGGGTTCTATGATTTGAATAAACAGGATCACACAGAAAAGCCATAGCACGCATGTGGAGCTTATCCAAACTTTTTGCATCACTACACAACAGAGCAATGGCAAAGCCTGTTGAGCTCAATGGGAACACAAGCTGCTGATAGCTATTAAGTCCACGTTGCAATACAACTGGTAGCGAGCATCCGCGGAAACTCGTAGGCACGATTAACAAAGTCTTCTCAAGTATACAAGTGTGGCTGTCAAATTTTCTCGGGATGTAGTTGATTGAGACGCCTCTTGAGCACGAAAATCCTGCCTCAAAAAGGCTTTGTTCACTAGACAAGAGTACCTCATACCCTAAAACAATCCACCCTTCACCTTCTCTCAGATAAAACCGACAGGTTACAGTCTAATTTACAAGGGCACAGAAAAATATATGTTCCTATTTTAGCAAAAGCATTGCCCGTAATTCTTCACCAAGGGATGATCTGCACTGTCATATATCAAACTAAAAGCGTGACAGACAACAATCGGTGGGAATTTGACCAAAAAAAACGGAAAAGTTAAACATGAAAAGAGTTTCCAATGTAGCAATTAAGGAATAATTTATAAAATGCGTTGTTGAAATTTTGTGGGAGATCCTAATTAAGAAATAGAAATCATCGCATTGAGATATTTCTCAACAAAAAAATTAAGGGGGCATCCCGAGTTTTGGTTTCAGAGTGCAAATGAAGGGAATTTTTAATGTTTTTGGAAAAAAACAAATCACGTGGACTTGTTGAGCAGTTTCAATAACCAAAAATAATATACAGTCACATGTCAGTTGAAGCACGTTCAACACCTGTGTAATGCAGATGTTGAACGTGCATATGGGGACACCGCCAGGAGTTTTAAACTATCAACGCTGGTTGGCGCCTTTCCAGTTTTGAGTTGATTCTGAAAAGAGCTACATCAAGATTTACATCAAGATTTACAGTTGGCACAGCTGTTTTTTTTTGGAACAAAAAACCAGCAAGCTTCAAAATAAACTGACCGGTTCTTCAATACTAAATTTTGCACAGAGAAAAACTGATGAATCTAGGATTATGCAAGGCACAAAAGCTTTAAGTTTCGTAAGACTTGGGAAAAAACAATTGACGACTCACAAACAATTGGAAATTTTTTTTCTTTTCTCGAAGGAGTGTTATGCACTAATATTACACATTTACCTAAGAAATTTTTTTTTAATTTTCGGTAGACGCTTTAGAAATTGTTGAGTTGGTGATTATTTTTATTCAAGGATATCAAAAACGTTTGAAAAAGTCTCACTGAAACATATTGCAGAATTCTTGACGTACTTTTCAGGATTGAATAGCTTAAATTTCGTAAACTGACTTCCATTTCAAGACTAAGTTGGCTCAACTGGTGACGCTTAAAAATAGCCAAATATCTCTGAAATGACTATTAAACAGAATCTTCAAGAAATGTCCCTTAGTCACTAGAAACTTTACCCATACGTCTAACATATAAAAAGTTATTTGCATAACCTCAAAAAAATATACTGCTTAAACTATTTACATAAAAAAAATGTGCTATAAAGAGTCACACTATTTCCAACTTGAATATTAACGGCCGATGTTCAACAACAAAGAGTTTGGTGTTCCATTGGCACCATGTCCATCGTTAGACCCATTGGCCCCACCTGGCAAATAAGTGATGTTCCCACTTGCGCTCAAAGTTCTCGCAATATCCTTTGATGCTTCCAATCTTCTAATACTCAACAAACCGTCCCCGTTTTTGGCCAAAGCTTTGCTGATATAGTCTGCAGCTTCAGCTTCACCTTCGGCTCTGATAATGGCTGCTCTTTTCTCTTGTTCAGCCTTTTCAACCAAGAATTTGGCTCTTTCTGCGTCTTGTTGGGCAATTTGTTTTTGTTCAACAGCCTTTGTGAATTCCGGACCAAAAGCCATGTGTGTAATGGAAACGTCTTCCAATTTAATGTTGAATTCGGCACTTCTATTTTGCAATTCTTGGGCAATTTTTTGCGAAACAATTTCTCTCTGTGTGATCAACTCAGCTGCGTCAAATTGCGCAACCACACTTTTCAAAATTTCATTTCCAATAGAAGGCAAAACACGCTCTGCATAATCTTGACCCAACGTTTGGTAAATTGCTGGCAATTTCATGATATCTGGTCTGTGCAAGACTCTTAGGGTCAAACTGACCATTTGCAAATCTTTTGTCCCCGTGTTGGTGGCAATGTTTTTAGGTTTGCTTCTGACATCAAAAATAATAGATTTTTGCAACCATGGCACAAGAAAGTGGGTTCCCTCACCAACAACTGTTTGGGAGACCCCACTTAGTCTATCAAAAATAACAGCTCTTGAACCCCCTTGAACATCATATAGGGAGTTTTGCAATAGACTCACCCCAATAATCCCTGGAACAATCACTTTCCCTAGGTTTTCCATCAATCTTTGACTCATCTTTGGGTTTTTTTTAAACTTGATTCTGCTTTGTGTTTTTGCTTGTAGTCTTTGGATGTAATATTGAGTGAGTTTGTAGTCAACATGGAAACCAAGGGGGAAACTTGGAAGCCTTAATGAGATTGCCACTGGAAATGAGTTACTTTTTTTTTTTGATTCGCGCGGGTAACAATATGATAAATTGTAAACAGATCACGTGTCGTGTAAGGGAAGATTACAAGAAAAACGTTGTTGCCAGCCTTTAATGTCACAACACATTTAAATCTTGGTTTCCAATGATGCAACAAGGAAGTTAAAAAACCTTACACGGCTACAAAAGTATGTGATTTCATGCAATAATTAAAAGTAAACGGCAGATACTATTTTTCTGTTTTTTTTTTTTTGGCTTACATTAGTTGTTAACAACGCTAGGAGAAACATGTCCATCATCAATACTCTTCAATCAAGCGCGCATTTTAGAAGATTTAAGATGATAAAAATGTTGGAAGTACACTGATTGTAATTACATATTTATTCGTCAAGTAATGATACAATCATTGTGTTTTAAAAGTCCAGTGCCCAGCTTTTGCTTTTCAACAGACCTAAATATACTATAATCAAGTTCTTGATGTGCACATCTTCATCAAAACAAACAATCACTTTTGTAATTAGTCTTTTTTTAATTTATGCATATTCGTATAGTCTATATAAATTTCAGAGCTATGTTGTATATATGTGTTTTTTTACCTATTGTTTGCTACCTATGATATTGCTAATCTTGTTAGCGTTGCTATTTTGAGTTGTAATTTTCTTGTGAGAAGTCAGTTTGCAATCACTCACTCCACAGGCATTCACTTTGTTCGTGCTTGTTTCGTTTGTGATTGTATTGTTCAAGTTCAAAACCTCCCTTTCCAAAGAATATGGTCTAAACGAATGATTCACCAGAGAAACAGCTTTCCCATTCTTCTTTGCACTATCATTCATACAACTACAATAATCCGTGGCTCTTCCCATTGCGGAGGTCGTTATAGTGTTGATCCAATTTTTATCACACTCCATGAACATTGCCGAAACTACCCCAACCATTGGAATCATTTTTTTATTGATTGAAATCATCAATTCTTTCGGCACACGACTACTATACTTGTAGTGGGACTGCAATCCAATAGTCTTAATTCCACCTTGGTTGTCCTGCCCTTTTAGTGCTGTTTCAAACTGTGCACTGTACTTCCCGTCTTCAGGGATGGCTAATTTTGGAGCGGAGGATATGGTTTTGTGAACTGGTGGCGCATTCACCGATTCGTAGAGTTGCTGAAACACGCTTTCCTGGTTTGCAGTGGATCCGGCTCTCACACTAGACCCACTAGAAAAAACATTGTTCAATGGTCTGTATGCGTTGAAAAACATGTCATACGCTAGTTTGCTATTCTTGCGTTTTTCATTCTTCAAGTAATTGGCACTCATTCTGGTGCCATTGACAAGAGAGTTTGCCTTGCTTGCAGTGCTGGCAGTGCTATTTGTAGTGCCACTTGTAGTGCCACTTGCAGAGTATAAAGAATCGTAGTAGTCATCATTTGTCTTATCTGCGTTTCCTTTCAACTTCATAGCATTTATCGAACTCAACGGATTGGTATGCTGAATAGGAGTCAAATATGATGTGGACTCATACACTGGTTCTACAGACAAGATCCGTGGGAATCTTGTATACTTGTATTTGGTGCTGGTGTGTGCAGGGTGATGATGGTTTGCTGCGGCTGAGGATGAGTTAGATGAAGACGATGCAGAAGAGTGGTTTGCTGGGGCTCTTTTGCTTATTTTCAAACTTGCAGTTGAAGATAGCAGTCTTTTAGTAATTGTCATATGGTTTTGGTGTTTTGTTTATTTTTTGGTTATCTTGTCTTTCTTGGACTTTGTGCTCGATAAATCCAAGATTAGTATACACTTTTGATAAACCTTCTATTTTATGTACTCCCAGTTGTAAATCAATGATATATATATATATATATTGATATGACATATCAGACATATCAGACACAGACACACACAGTTTCAATCTGGTCTTATCGTATATCAAATCACGAATTGCACCTTTTCTTGATTCGTGAGCTAAGGATTTACACTTTTTAAACATCCCAAGTACATACACAAGATACTCATACACAGACACAGACACACACAGTTTTCGGTTTTATCGGTTAATCTTTGATATTTTTTTTTTTAAAAAAAACCATTTTTTGTTGGTCAGCTCAAATCATACCTTGACTACTATACTTAGTATACTCCCAATTTCATAGGCCATAAATCAGTGATCAATACAAAAGACTCTGTGAGTACTCCGATAAATGACGAAACATAAAGAGATAAATACACCCCCCTCCCTACCACCTCCTCCTTTCTTCTCCCACCCCCCCAACAATCACACACTGCGAATGAAAACAGACATTGGCAGAAAACATGGATAAAAGTTTGAGAAAAGACACCCAACTGTGCAGAAGAGCCTGCAGAGAAACCCAAAACAAAGATAAGAGCTATTGTATTAAAAAAAAAAGGGGAGAATAATAAACGTCATAGAACAATACGCATCACAACTTCACCACGTATACGTCAAATAACCAAACGTAGCACACACTCGGATTTATCGGGTGTGTGAAAAAGAGTTTGCTCGATTTTAAAAGAGATGGCTGACTATTGCTTGAATTAATGTGGGCCAAAAGAGTACGGACCACCGGAAGTCAGAGTGTGAAAAGAGTGGCATGAGTGTATCGAGATAACACGTCTCGCCTAAGTGTGATGAAACAATGCTCAGCATAGTGTAGAAGACCAGCCAAAATAATTTTGGTCTTACGTCAGTTGAGGTATATATTGACCAAGTTTATGGGTGTGAAAGAACTGTACTTCACCATCTAGCAATGATTTGCACCCCCTCCCGTGTTTGGTTTGGTGATTTGTTTGCGGGTGAGTGAACGGTTCAAAAAGGGAAAAAAAAAACATGGCTTATCAAATAATCATGTGACACAGGTAATCAAGGTTATCAGATGACCAACATCTTAACCAATCACACGTGACAAATAAGTATGCGTTACCCAGTCGCACCAAGTTAATATCTATCACTTTGTACGTCCGAAGGTAAGATTCGTTTTACCTAATGAGGTTTGTGGAGAAAAAAAATATGTACATGGCAATGTGTAACAAGAGTCGGATCTTTCTTCTTAATTATGGGATGAGCGCATAAAATGTTCTACGTTGATGATGATGACGATGATGATGATGAGCAGAAAATAGAGGTGACTTCAAATAAAAGACAACACACCACAAAGTGAAAACCATCAGACAAGACTATTTTGCAGGCCAATAATCACTAGAGCAATAATGGCTAAAAAAACTAAAAAGGGCAGGTCCTCTAATCAGAATGGGAACAAAGGAAACAAAAAGAATGGTATAAATGGGAAGAGTAACACAACCAATAAAATGACAAATGGTGTTGATAATGAGAACAAACAAGTCATCGAAGACACTGCGCTGCAGCCTTCAAAACCTGAAATGAGTAAAGCAGAAATGGAACAGCTTGAAGAGGTGCAGAGAAGAAACAAGTTACAGGAGTTGGCCAAAAAAAACAGTGTGGTTGATGATGCAAATATAGATATACAAGAATTGAGAAAATACATTAGCATCGATCAGGATAAGGAATGTGCTAAATTGTTTATTGGGAAACCTCGATTGCATACACTTCCCGTGGTCAATGTAAAATTGTGTAGTTGGAAAAAGGGAAAAGATGATCAATTTGAAAATATTCCAAACACAAAAATTACTTATAAAACACCTGAAAACACACATATCATCACTTTTTGCACTACTGATTTTGTACTGAATGATGAAAACGGGAATGAGAAAAATGAAGATCATAGGCGGCTGTTTTTCGCAAACGAGATACTTGGTAATCCTTTTGGGAAATCAATTACTGAGTGTATAGATATGCTTCGTCTCGTGCTTAACTTATTTTTATTTCATACAAATGGATTTTCTGTGAAACTTGTACAAAAATTGACTAACAAAACATTAACCATACACAATTACAACACAGCCATGACACTTCAAAAAAATCAGAATAAAAATGAAGAAGATGAAGCAGATCCAAAGGAGAAAGTAGCAGTTGATCAAAAAGAAATTAGACAAAAATATTGTCGTTTACATAACGTAGATGCAAAACAACATTTGTTAACATGGCAACAATTCAAAACGTTTTTACAAACACTTACAGAATCACCAAACCTCTGTGACGAGGAGGAGCTTTTCTTGGAGAAGATGAGTCAGTGGATCATTTACAATGGTGTTGGAAATGAAAGTTTGCAGAAAGATTTAATACAAGATAAAGAGTACAATGCTTTTTCAGAATTGTTCCAATCAAGTAAAAATCATCAAACCATTATTCAATTTATTCTAGGTGATTTTTTAAAATACTGCATGACTGTCAGATCAACAATAGGGATTGTGGAAAATGAAATCAGCAAATGGAACGGCCACGCTTATGAACGTGATGATTTATTGATAACAAATGTTTTGAGATCCCTTAATAGCAATATCCATTTCCAATCGTTTCAACAACACAATACTAATGCTATAGCAAAATTGGATTCTTTCAACAATTACTTAAACACAACACTGAGTTTCAACTACAATTTCATGAACTTTTTAATTTTAAGTCCAACTCCAAACATATTTTTCCAAATGTATTATCTTCTGCATGCAGAGTATGCTAAAACTGAGGATGAAATAGATGGAGAAGAGATGAGTGAGCTTTCTATCACCAACGAGCAAAAACAACAATCCTCAGTCAAAAGCGAGGAAACAGATGTTTTCCAAGATTTGTATAAGGAGGAAGATGTTTTTGATTTACACAACATTATCTTAAATGCTTTGTTCCCAAAAGACACCACCATCAAACACCCTTTGACTCGGAAAATCGCATCGGTTTTAATAAGTTTGGCCGATCCGAAAACACAGCCTCTTCCAACAGACACAAGAATTGTGTCTATTGATTACTTGACGGACTGCTTTCTTGGCTCTTTATGGTCTTTTTACATGTTTGATCAATGTACGGGAGGTGGTCCACAACAGGAAAACATGTATTTTAGACTTTCAGTGTTGTTGATTGACATCATAAAGGCAACTTTACCATTACTAAAATTAGACTTACCGGAAAAAGGATTTGATGAAGAATTTTTGGAATCAGCATTTGACGAACTTGACGAAAATTGGAAAGCAAATTACGCAAAATGGTTCCCATGCGATACCGACTTGAGAACATTGGAAATTCTTTACATGGTGAATATTTTAGCTACATTTGCGATTTTCAAACTTACTTTAGCCACAGAGAAAGTGTGTGGTATTCATTACAAGATCTCTCCCTTTTCAATTTTCTTCATCAAATTGTGGTCTTTCCAAAGTTTCCAAATTTATTACGGAATCTCGATTGACCAACACGAAGAATTTAAAATGACATGTGAAACCCCAAACATTGTAAAAGCGGTAATCAGAGGTAATACAGCCTGGAGATGTGTCAACGCATTGCTTATCAACACTTCTGATTCCGCTTTTTCAAACAATGATGGAGAAACCATGGAAAACTATTACACTCTAGTCAAACACGACTACGAACACGAACCATTCAACAGTTTTATGTCGCCTCACGGAAGAAAATTGTCCACAGGAGCATTGACTTTTAAAGAAATGAAGTATGAAATCCTAACGAGTCTCTACACACAAGAAACCCCGTTTATTATTCCGGAAGATACACAAGATTCCACCATCACAAACAACAAAGAAAACACGGAAACTGACGCAAATAGTGTGGATTTCCCATACACGCACATGCAAAACAACTTGGCAGAGCTGTTTCCATGGCCTACCTTCTATGCTGATGCCTATGACGGCGAAGCCAGGTACATGTTTGACTGGGAATACGACTTGTACAACGAACCAGAGGTTAGCGAACCAGAAAAAATTGCAGAAAACCATGCAAACCATGATGGGAACAGTGGAAACAAGACCCCAACTGACAAAGAACATCAAGAATTAGAAAAAAGTTCACATCCGGGGGCTCCAAGATGTTATTGCGTGATAGATGCTTACCCAGATGAAGAAAGGGGGGTTTTGGACGAGGAGGTTTACAAAGAGCTAACAAATAAACAGATGGAAGGAATGTGGAATGAAGAAACAAAACTAGTTACTAAAGGTGAAGTTTGCCCGCCAGGAGACTATCAAGAAACAGATTACGATCTTATTACTTTCGTTACTTCAGTCGGTGCGCCTCCCCACACCCGTCTCTCATATGACGAAAGTCTTTTTGAACGTCGTTTTGTGACAAGTCAAAATTGGGAGCCACTTCATAAAGTTTCTGCGACACCAGAGATATTTCGCGAACCTAAAGACTCGATTACTTATAATTACAGGGCTTGTCACTACTATAGGGAATACGTATGGAATATGATTCAATGCTTGAAAGAACCTGAAACCTGTGAAATTTTGAACATGCAAAGACACATATTGGAAATACTCTATGCATTTCATCAACACTTAACAGAAACTTCAGCGGCTCAGTGGTTGAGCGAAATCAGAGCATATTTGAAGTGGTTTTTAATAAAAAATACTGCATTACTTTTTCATCTTTTCATTAAACCAACAACAAGAAATTTTGCAGTGATTCTATTAAACAAGTTGCTTGAGGACCCAGTCAACTATCCGGTTTTAAAGACTATGATTTTGGAATGTACAACCGCAGATTTTCACTTTCTATCGTTTGTATTACAAACTTTTGCTAGTGATTCATTTCCTATCAACAAAAACATCCCGAATTTTGGTTTTTCCTCATTGAAAATTTCCTTACACTTGACCAAAAAACAATGTTTTGAATGTTTGACCAATGTTCTTTTGAATACGGTTTCTATCCATTTTAGGGAACATGCAACATACACCAAAAACTGTGCTTTGATGTCCAAGATGGTAGCTGACACTCTCATAATGATAAGCAAACAGCCCAAAACAATTGCCCACAAGGCCTTTTTAGAATGCGTACAGCCCTACAGTTCTGCTTTTGAAAGTTCGCAACACAACTCGGAAAATGGCTTTTCAGAAGCCACTAAAGCCCAGAACTTCTTGGCTGCTTTGTTTTCTTTCCAGTATCAATTGAACGAGTGCTTGTCTGAAAACGATCGTCATTTTATTTTTGAACTATATTCCGCACTGGTTTCTTTGTTGGGCAACCCTAAATGGGATCAAGTTGTTGCGGATGATCATTTGTCAAATTCCAATGTGGAGTTGAAAAACACAACGGAAACTTTGCAACATCTTGCACTAGACAAAGATTGCTTTGTTGATTTTTGCAAAAAATTTGAAATTTTTAGTGTGGACACCAAAGAAAAATCGCTAGTGCATCCGTATGAACATAAAAATGGTGTAAAACCACTTGCTACGCCGCTTTCATGTTCTTTAGAGTCTTACCTAGCTCTGGCAAACTCTCATTAAAACTCTTAATTTGTCCTTGATTCCAAGAACATAGTAGTGTATATTTTTTTGCAATTTTATATTTTTGGAATGTAATTCCAACTTCTGGTTTTCGATTTTCATCAACAACGTTTCCATCTCGTACGAGTTGTCAGGAAGTGACCCGTCTTTTGAAATTGTGAAGCTTTCATTCAGAGGGAATCCATCCACTGCTTGTAGGAAAATATTTTCACGCTCAGCCAGTGATAAATGCTTGTAGTAATATAGTAATCTGGAGGTGAACAACTCTTGCTGTTTTCTCGTCAAGTTTTCGTCAATCTGCAATTGTTTGAACAGTTGTTTATTTTCCTTTCGTATGTCTTGGAATATGGTTTCTGTATGAAGGTCTGATTTTGAGACGATGTGTGCCAAATAGTGGTACATGGTTGGCGTGTAATCCGCATCCAGATCATCGTCGCTTGTCAAACTCATGTCACCATCAGAGTATGTGCCTGGTTCACCATTACCTTTCGAACACCACTCATCATACCATTCTCTCCTTTTTTCTTCATCTTCATATACGTAAAACTCTGAGTGGTCTTTCAAAACTTGCAATTGTGTTTCCCAAGGATCAAACGGGTCCAATTCCAATCTTGAAAATAACTCAAAGTACTGACTTTTTGCAGCGTCTAGAGAAAGCGCTGGAACAATTTCTTCATCATCCGCAGGTGACTGAATGGCCTCCACATGGTTTAAATCATGAGAATCTTCAGGATTTATGTTAGAGTCATTATCTGTTGGAGAATCTTTTGGAGCCGTGTTTGCATAAAATTCATCTTGTTTATCCTCCCTATTGCTTCTATTGTCAGTATCGAAATCATGCTCAACATTAGGTGATCCGGAGTTCGGACTAGCTGATTCGTCTGAGGAAGAAGAATCAGAATCATAGCTGGATATCAGGCGTTTTCTTTTAAACATTCAATTGGTGAGTGAGTCGATGATGGTTTCAGTGTCTTAGTAATCTCATTCTCTCAATTGGGAATTGTTTCTAAGAAATCTTCAAATTTCATTTCATTTGCATGGTGTTTGCTTTGTTCATTACCTTCGGCTTACCTTTTCTCGGACATTTGAGTTTGAAGACTCTTAATATAGCTCGGTATATTTTGTTCTGTTTTTTTTTTTTTTTGTTTCAACAAGGTCACCTCGCTTACTACTTGAAAGCCGCTCTCTAAGGGTGGCAAACCATACCAGCTGGAAGCTTTAATTAGTAGTGTTGTCCCATTCTATTTCAAAAAAAAAAAACAAAAAATCAGTTAAACAAGAAGCAAGCTCAAAACAATAACATAAACATACTTTTCCACGCCAATCATCATGGGTTCTAGAAGATATGATAGCAGAACTACGATTTTTTCACCAGAAGGAAGATTATACCAAGTTGAATACGCATTAGAGTCTATTTCTCACGCAGGTACTGCCATTGGTATCATGTGTGATGAAGGGATTGTTTTGGCTGCCGAAAGAAAAGTCACCAGTAAGTTGCTAGAGCAAGACACCAACACTTTGGAAAAGCTATACAAATTGAACGACAACATTACTGTGGCGGTTGCTGGGTTGACCGCAGATGCGGAAACGTTGATTGAAAATGCGAGAAGATATGCACAGAATTACTTGAAAACGTACAACGAAGAGGTGCCTGTTGAGAACTTGGTGAGAAAATTGAGTGACATCAAACAAGGGTACACCCAGCACGGTGGGTTGAGACCATTTGGTGTTTCTTTCATCTATGCAGGGTACGATGACAGATACGGCTACCAACTATACACCAGCAATCCTAGTGGGAATTACAGTGGGTGGAAAGCCATCAGTATTGGTGCCAACACCAGCGCTGTGCAAACACTTTTACAGATCGATTATAAAGACGAAGGGTTGACTTTGGAAGGAAGTAAGTCGTTGGCTTTGAAAGTTTTGTCTAAAACCACCGATTCCTCTACTTTGACTTCTGACAGATTGGAGTTTGCCACCATAACAAAAGACGCAGCAACGGGAAAAATAGTGCAAAAAATGTTCAAAGCTGACGAGATCGAGACATTGTTGAAAGAAAACGATTTGGAAAACAAGCATTTGGAACACGACGAGGATTTGGAAGGTGATGTGAGAATGTAAAAAAAGGCATCAATTGAGTTGCTCTTCATGTATAACGTATTTTAAGTATTTTGTTACTGCTTCAATCTTTGGATTGTGTGTGATATTTTATGAGATGATCTCTGTTTTGCCCCATGCTGCAAAACTACGACCACGTGATAAAGCTGTCAATTTGTTTTTCCGCGGAAGTTTTCAAGTGGGCTGGAAAAAACCTGAGCACCTGACAAAAAATGAGCCTTTGAGGTTTTATTAGTTTAGCAACTATCAAGAAAGATATTTTTAGATGTTGCTGGAGAAAAGCAAATCCTGCACAGCCAAACTCACTGTTAAAGCCACCACCCAGCTCAAAAAAAAAACCTAAAGCTAGTGACACAAATACATGGTCTCATTCAGTCAATTTGGATGGACAGACAGCTCGTACTTCACCCCACCGTTCCCGTCGCTTTACTGGCCCATCAACAATGAAAAATATTCTTTGGCGTACCTTTACTACATCCCAGACATCTGGTGGTTCACAGCTGCATGGACGATGATTTTTTTCTCGGGATTTTATGCAATTTCAGCGATGATCGCCATTGTTTCACACAGAAGAACATTTGATTTGTACAAAGTCTCGTGGGTGCTCTTTTACCTCTTTGTAGGTGTTCTTCACGGTTTTGTCAGCGGCACAGTCATTGGATTTCTCATAGGCGTGATGTACCGTGCTGGTTTGTTTGGTATGTCAACATGGATTCCTCTCTGTGTGGCTGTGGTGCAAGTGCTATTGGTTGTTATTAGCACCCATTCGTCTTTCAGCATGACTATATGACGTTTTTGGAAAAACCGGGGTGTTGCCCGGAGGCCAAAGGAAAACTTCAAATATTTGAGGCTTTTTCTCCGTTCGGTTCGCGAGATTTCTAGGCACTCAAGGAATGCGGCTTTTTGAACGATTCCAGAACGAAGTTCGGAAATTCGCTCGCTTAAAAACGATCAAAGCAACGGGGCCAGAGTCTCGTTTGCTTGCGCATATATAAGGTGGGTGGGCTGAAGTAGGAGCATTTTTCATTTGATTATCGATAATTTTTGATAAATTCAAGCATTTTTTAACTCTGTCTTCAAAAAAAAAAAAAAAACAAAAAACACTCCCCAACCATAAACAACACAGTCAACGAGAAATGTCCGCTCAACAATCTGTCGACACTATCAAAGGAGAACTAAAAAAACTAAAAGAACACGGCTGCATCAACGACCAGTTGAGCTCTCAGTTCGACTCTCTGCTATCTCAAATCAACACTAACCCATCACCAGCACTAGAGTATGTGGAAGCTATTTATGCTTTCCAAGCACAACAAGATGGGGATTTGAGTTTGCAAGTTGGAGATAAAATTCAAGTTTTGGAGAAAATCAGTTCAGACTGGTACAAGGGTAAATGCGGTGACAAAGTCGGTGTTTTCCCAAGCAACTATGTCAAACCGGCTTTCAACGAGCAAAGAGGTGCTCCACCAGTTCCTGCTCCTCCACAATACCACCAAGCTATTGCACCACAAAACACTTCGTCATCAAACGCCACAACTCAAAGCTACCAACAACCTCCATTTCCACCACCAAGCACGGGATACTATCAAAATCAACAACAGTACTACCAGCAACCACAACAGGCACCACCACCGCAACAACAACAAATTCAACAACAACCACAAAAACAAAGTAATGGTACGTTGTCTAGAATTGGTGGTCAACTAGGTAATGCCTTTGTTTTCGGTGCGGGTGCAACTTTGGGTGGTGATTTGGTCAACTCCATTTTTTAAGAAAGCGTATACTTTCTTTGCAGACATTTTCTTTTTTAGTGCTTTTTAAAAATCAACCAGCAAACTTTGGCAAAATTGTTTGTATATATTTGTATTTTTTTTCAACAATATATTAGGATATATAGACAAGAATATGAATAGGCTTTTGCAAGGACCGATTACTTTGACTTTACGGAATTTATTTGAAGTATTTGCTGTATGTTCTGTCAAGTCTTTTGATTTCTTCTTTTACCAAGGGCAATTCGGATCTCTTGTTGAAGACGTGATACACATCGTTCCACCATTCAGTGGATCTTTTTTTTGGAATAAACTTCAGCCCAAACTCACCAAAGCTGTCTAAATCATAAATGAAACAAGAGTCTTGGCCCTTTGGTGTTTTTTTGTGGTGCGTGTCGCCAAGTGCAAAGGTCTCGTTGTTATTAATATACTTGAGCAGTTTGTTCAAATGAATCAAGTACTGATCGTTATCGGACAAGCTGTCCCTGTAGAAAAACGAAAACAATTTTTTGAAAGCAAAAAATGGGGCATTGTAGAAAAGTGGTTTGATAACGAAACTGTAGATGACCCATACTGTCAAAAATGCAGGAGAAATAGCAACAAACTGGAAAACCAACTGTTGAGACTGCAAAATCTTGTCAATGGAGTTCAACCCAAAGTCTGCTTCAACTTTGGCCCTCTGCACCAAAATCAGGATGCTCTGAATCAACCCGCCATCAACGATATTTCTCCATGGGTTTTTAATTTGTGACTCGTAAACGTTGAAAAAATTTTGTTCAATTAGGTCAATGTCTTCGGGAGAAAGAGCAGATACTGGACCAGCAGCCACCTTAGCCGGGCCCATGTTTTGCATCATTCTGATCATTGATTCTTTTTCATGTTGCAGTGTGGATTTGCTTGAAATCAACGAATCGCTTTCCGAATGCGAAATCGTCTTCCAGATTTTGATTCCTGGTTGCACGATCCAATTAATCATCAATCCTTTGGTAAAATCAATGATTTCGTGCTGAACAAAATTGAATATCTTGACGCGGTTTAGCCATATCTGAGTGGCTTTGTAAGGTAGATATTGTGATGCAATCAACAATGGTAGCCACCATTTTTCCAAAATCGATGGCTGTAAAGTTTCAAGTGATATGATTTCCGATACGCCTTCTTTAGTGTGACTCTTTCCAATGATTTTGTGTTGGCCCTGTGTTTCATAAATGTATATCAACCTTTCAAGACACTCCAAAGAGTACTCCTTTCTTTGTTTCAAGATTTCAATTTTGTCATCAATCTTCCGGTATAGCAGATTAATGAGAACTTGATAAGGAACAGATGGAGATTTGGTCTTTTTGAGCAAATTCATCAAGCCCAATTCACTGACTCTCTTAAAGGAAAAATCTGTGTACAGGTGTGAAGGCAATATTTGAATATTGTAAAAAACACCATACAACTTGTTCGATTTCAACGAGTAGAAATACTGTAAATCGTTTTCCACCGTCTTCAAATTCCCGATAACTTGGATGATGCGCAAATACCACTCTAAAATGTCCACGTACTCTTTCCCGTTTGGAATACTGTTCGGCTGCTTTAACAACTCAATAAGTTGATGTAAATCTTGTGATATCTTGTTATTGTATGATTTGCTGTATTTGGTGGTCAATTGAGAATCGTAGTTCTCTCTCAACAGCAGCAATTGATTTTTGATGATAACATCACTACCAGAGTCACTGTCTTTGATCTCTCGGTTCAACTTGTCCACCACCTCAATCAAACACTTTTCAAAAATCATGGTTTGAGGGGTCTATTCTTTTTTTGTTACTGGATTTGTTGATGCTTCTAGACTTTTTTTCAAAAAAACGTGCGAAATGGGGTTAGAAATGTGCACGTCTTAGTAAAACTCATGAAACTCAGTTCAGAAACTTGACACAAAGCAAGTTTTCACATAGGCTAATCTTTTTTTTTTTTTCTGCACATTATCGCGTCCCTTTTTGTGTTTTCCGGAGCATTGTCCGTTGTGCTTGTATCTGCCAATAAATTACGTCAGACGCTTCATTTCGCACTGGTTATTCCAAAAGAAGCAAGATGATAAAGGCTTTTGGGTTGTCAATGACAAAAGACACTTGCCTAAACTTCTAAATGAGACTTAAGGTGGTTCTTATCTTATATAATCAAGATTGAACACCAGGCTGGCCAGCAATCAAGCTGAGAACTACTTGGAAGAGACAGAAAATGATGAAACCTAATTGTTAGATAGAATAGTACATGGTAAGCCTATAAGTTCTAAATCAATCAAGTTGTGAAGCTTTTAATTACAACATGAGTTAAAACGTTCAAAGTTGAGAAATGCATCAAAGATTGTGGTGAAAATTTATTGTATCCTCTGCTTCACAAAGCCAAGTAAAAACCCAAATAAACGAATTGAATCATTGTGTCGCGGTTACACCTCTTGTCACATCCATGGTAAAGTTTCCCCACTGCTTGATTTAGAATTTTTCAAAAAAGTTTTCACGTACAGACTCAACTCAACCATGTTTCCAGCGAATTTTTTCTTGCAAAAACTCTCCAACAACTGCAAAGCTTCCAACTTCAAATCCACTTCATTTTTGGAGCCTTTTGCTCTTTGTTGTAAAGCGCTAAACGTTTTCAAATACGCTTCAATTACTGGTTTCCGCAGCTTGTACAAGTGCTTATTTGGATTCGTGGCTCTCCAAACAGTATTATATTTTTTGTTCATACTACTGATAGACATGTTGTGCTGCTGAGGGTCTGGTGAGTACCACTCGCAGATAATATCGGCAATGGGCAGTTGTTCATTTGGGTTTAGTGTGAAGTACAATTTTGATGGGCTTGGTTGCTTGTTTATAAGTTTTTGGTCGTCGTGATCTTGCTCCGAGGAGCTTGTCCGTTTTGCAGGTAAAGACGAGACTCTATTTGGAAGTTGTTCGTGATCGGTCTTATTTGCGATTGGTTTGGCCTGTTTGGCTGTGGTGGAACTGGGTCTCAAAAACTCTTCCAACTCTCTATTTAGTTCATACTTGATGTCTCTTTTCAAATTTTGCGCAAAACCCGTTGTGATGTCTTGTGCAACTTGATTTTTGATCTGTGTAATGACGCTTGCTTTCACATCAGCTAACAATTCTTTTTTCAAATTAGACAAGAGTGTGGAACTTATTGTGGTTTCTTTATCGGTGTTTCCCTCCTCTGGCACACAGTACCTAAGCTCGGCAACAATCTCCTCATGCAGCTCTTTCTTCAACTCGTTTTTCAGCACGGAAAACTCTTTGCTGATCAAAAGTTTGATCAGTTGTTGCAGTTGCTGTTCATCGTCTTCCTCATTTTCTTCTTCCTCATCGCTGCGTAAACTTCCCAGATCACCGCCATTCAAACTATCTTCTGTGTTCTCTTTTTTAACAGTGATACCAGATTGCAATTTCTGCTTTGACAGCAAACTCTCCACAAATTTCTCCACCTCATGTTTAGACATCCCCGTGCTCGCTGTGCCAGACAACGACGGAGTTGACCCTTGTGGGCCCTCCCAAGATGCATTCATTCCTGCTAACAATTCACCTGCGGACATGTGGTTCTCTACTAGACTATCTAGCATAGCAACATACCTGTTCCATATCTGTTGTCCTACAGGGTCAGTGGCATACCGTTTCCATACACTCAAGTAGTACTGCACATATTGCTGCCTGATGAACAGCCCGTTACTCGAGAGAAAAATGTCAAAATTGGGGAAGAATTTGTACAAAAAGGGTAAAATCCACAAAACGTGTTTCCCCATGGTCTCCCAAAACTGAAACTCCGCTGTATCATTGTTTTCGTTTGCAATCTCTTTGAATTCTGCAAACAAATGGACATGCAACTCCTGTGGAATTTCTTGCCATATCGAGTCCACAAACTTGAGTTCTTCCCTGGTGCTGGCTCTTGAGCGACACTCCTTGGTCACGTATTGGATTATCTGAGCCATGTCTTGATTGTGTGTGTTCAAAGTACTCTGTTCAAACGGCTGCACGTCCCAGAACCGCGCTGTTATGAGGTCTATTTTAGTCTTTGTAGCATGGTGGTGGACAGCGCCGTGAGGACTTGGTGAAGAAGACTTGGTCTGCATTGGCACGGGTTTCAAGTCACCAAACCCGTTGAACACAATTTTCGGTGCCGCTGTAGATGTAGCTGCTGCACTGAGTTTTTTGTCAAAGAAATTGTTTTTTTTGTACGGCTCTTTGAGGTAGGAGAATGCAGTTTGGTAGTACTGGCTCATTGTTTCCCGCGAAATGCATTTGTTCAGGAAACGGCCTTTGATTAGTGGGAGAGAAAGTCTGCAGCATATGCTTTGGGGAATAAGACTCTTTGTGTTGGAGTCTTCTTTTGCAATATCCTTATCTTTTGCACCAAGTTCATTCGCTTCGCTTGTGGTGGCTCCGTTCGTGTAAGCTTTGCTCATTCCTTTCAAATCCCCTTGATAATTACTTCCACCATAAATTTTCAAAAACATAAAACAACTCATTGTACTCATTCCACAAATAAATACATTTGTAGGAACACTAGGCAAAATTACTGTATTCAATTTTTTTATTGAATCATTCAATTGTATATCCACTATCAAATCACCAAACCCGGGCAGCAAATCTCTTGTGTAATCCACCACAACACGCATATCGCTAATCTTTATAAGCTCTCTCTTATTGTATGGTATATTTCCATAATATTGCAATTGGAAATCCACTACTAATTTCAATTTATCAAGTGAAGTCTTGAACACTGAGCTTTTAACTGCACCGAGATTAGGTGTGTGGTCATTGAAGAAGTTGACACACAGTTTTTCAAGCAATGACGACTGAGTGTATTGTTTGTTACTTTTGCTGTTGCTGTTGCTGTTGTTGTTGTCGTTGTTCCTCTGCATGCTTATTGCATCTATCAATCGAAGATACGACACGAAAGAAACAATCACAGCATTGTTAGGAATACTCCGTGCCACAAGGGTATGTGCCACTGTGTCATGATCCGCGGTAACCAGTGTGGCCAACTTGTAAAGAAACTCGAGCGCGGGCACAACTTTCTCTGCAGTGGAAGCTTTCTCTGTGAGAGGAGCTTCTCCCGTGACGTCCCCTTTTTCAAAGCTGTCTACCCCCCCAGGTATGTTTGTAATAAAGTGTATAAGAAAAAGACATATCTTGTATGCGTCAATATCCACACTGGCATAATCCACAACATTACTAGTTGATGCAGTACTACTGTGGTTTCCCTCTTCCCTTGCATTATACACTTCTCTATACCATGCAATGTATTTCAAATGATACAGTTTATACTGGTACAAGGTCTTTGCCGGAAGCCTTTGTGCCTCTACAAATCGCTGTATTTTGTCTTTCATTTGCTGGTGCATTCTTTTTGGTTGCTCTGTGTGTTTATTATTTTTGATCTGTGGGTGATGAATGACATTACGCGCTTATCAAGTGTTTTTTGTTTTTGTTTTTTGTTTTTTTTTTTTTTTGTCACGTTTAGCAGTTCAGTTTGACGTATTTTGTTTGACAAAAATATAAAAAAGAGTATAAATAAAAATAAGTCAGTGAGTCATGTGATACACTTATCCCGAGTGTACAGTGGTGTTATATTATATCACGTGCTGAATACCTAATAACAAGAAAAAAGTGTACCACATCACATGACCATGCACATGACCATGCACATGACCAATATACACTTTTCTCTCAATCCCACACACAATCCAATTTTTTCCAGAATATTCTTTTTGTCTGATGCGCATCATTAACTATTTTAGTTGTTTATTTTATTGTCTCTTTTTGGATATTTGATTATTAATTTATCTATTCATTAATTAATTTGATAGGGTTTCTTTCTTGAGTCAATTTTTATTTCTTTTATTTCTTTTATTTCTTTTTTTTCTTTTTTTTTTCCCGAAACAAAAGTGAGATCATTTTCATTTCATACTTATTTTTTTTTTGAGTTACCCCTTGTTTTTTCTCTTTTATAACTTGACTTGTATGAGCACTCATTTTGCACTACTGACTCAGCTGTGTGAGGCTTTTTCTCAAAATATAAAAAAATAACTCACCAACTGCACTATTTTGTGACCGTTCAAGGCTGTAGTAATGTGTGGGTGTTAGATACTATAGAAAATAATGCAGTAATTATCTGCACAAAATCATAGATAAAAAAAAGAAGAGAGTATTATTAGCCAACAGCACAAATAAGGGAACTCTTAACTACTTTCCCTGTTGGACTTCTTGTCTGCGTTGTCTACTTGGTCTAATGGTTTAAATGAACTCAGCAAATGGCCATTTGCTGAGTTATTTTCGTTTAGTCTATGTGCGTGTGAGTTGTTGTTCTTGTTGTTCTGATGGTTGGTAATCCCCGCGGTTATATTAGCCACTCAGAAGTAAAAACAGAGCAGAAATAAAAAAAAAAAAAAAAAAAAAACAAAAAGACTTTCAGGTACGGATAAACTAGTTGTGTACGCCCTTTTCACAGCATTGTATTATATGAATGTTTAAATATCAACATATATAATATATATCTCCAAAAATTTAATTCATTCATCTCATCATTATTGTTTGTTTTTTGTTTTTTGTTTTTTGTTGTAAATGAATTTGATAATAAATTCCGTATAACTTTAAATTAATTATTTGACTATTTGTCTTTAGGTCTCAGTAATTTGCGCAGTTCTTCTCATCAGCCCCTATTTATTTGACACACACACGAACACACACACACACACTCTCTCTCTCTAAGATATTCCTTTTTTAATCTCGCATTTTTTTTGATTCTTGTTTTGTGCATGGATTGAACGTAAATGCCCTGGCAGGGTTTGACTGCGTGGACTGCATCAGATCACACTGTCAGGGTATCACTCCATACGTTTATCTATCTAAAGTATGGATTACACTTATTGCATAGGTGATATTTACAACAACAGCAACAACAACAACCAGCTGTTCATACTATAAATAAGTCGATGGTTAGATCTGATAATTTTTGTAATTTTAAACTGCAAATCAGAAAAAAAAAAAAAATTAAAAGTATTCTCTCAAAATGATTGTCTTTTCGCTTAAGTTAGGTTAATATCGTTTACGGTCTGTGCTTTATTCTTTATGCTTTAAGGTTCTTACATCACACATATATTATCCGTTCGTTATTAATAAATCATTTGTTCGTGTAAATATCTGTAATAATAGGCTTTGATGATCAGTTGAGGTATTTATTTTGATTCTTCTCTATGGCATCATCTGCGGTAATTAGATTCTTGCTTTACTCCTCGATGCTTTAGTCGAATGATGTTGTTGATATATATATATATAAGGACTTCAATTTCATGATTAATAATATTAGATAGATCACTGTTACTTCATATATATCATTTCAACTGGACAGATCACTCAACAAAAACAAAAATGTCTGACGAAGGCACAATAGAAATGAAAAATACAAAATCAACTGGATACACTGGAGGAAGTAGTGTATCTAGTCTACATACAGAAGAATCTAATACAAACGCAGCTACCCCAAACGCAGTAAGTAATAATGACATCCCCGACCTGAACGAAAACGAAAGCATAAACTCTTTCGACTCCTACACGCAACAGCCACAGCAGTACGTTCCTCAACAACTTGTCGGCGACGACTCCGAGCAAAACGCAGACGGCACCACTGCATCCCGCAGAACAGTCTCCAACGCCTCACTAAGACTCGTTCCAACAGAAACAGCAAAATCGCTAAACAATCTAGGTCTATCGGCAAACGTCAGTGCCAACATGACCAATGCACCACTCTTGCCTGAATCAGGAAACAAACCCTTGATTTTCCCAGAAGAATACACTTTGGAAACAGAAACAGGGTTGGTCCCCGTTACTACTTTGCAAAGTATTGGTAGAGGACGCGCTGCTACTGGTGGAAGTGGGTTTTTAAGTAGAGTGGGCACAGCAGCAGGTTCGGAAACCTCAGGCGCACTGCATAGAAGAGACACAAGAGGTGCACTAACCAGAACATCGACTTGGGTTTCACAACTCATTCCTGAAGATGAAGCCACGATGGAGGAAAAACTTGAAGAAGAAGAAGAAAAACAACAACAACAACAACAAGGAGCAGGAGTGAGCGGACCATTGGACCATTTGGACCCGGAAATCGAGTTTGTCACTTTCACCCTAAATGATCCAGAAAACCCACACAACTGGTCTCTAAAAATAAGATGGTTGTACACCATCCTGTTCAGTATCTTAGTGGTGAGTGTGGCATATGGGTCTGCATGTATTTCTGGTGGGTTAGGTACAGTTATGGACAAATTCCATGTTTCTGAAGAAGTGGCAATTTTGTCTGTTTCACTTATGGTTTTCGGGTTTGCTCTAGGTCCTTTATTGTGGTCTCCAGTTAGTGATATCTATGGGAGAAGAGTTGCATATTTTGTGTCCATGGGTCTTTACGTCATCTTCAATATCCCATGTGCACTTGCTCCAAATATCGGGTGTTTGTTAGCAGTGAGATTTTTGTGTGGGGTGTGGTCCTCATCGGCATTATGTCTTGTTGGTGGGTCTATTAGTGATTTATTCGATGCAGACAATAGAGGGAAAGCCATTGCATTCTTTGCATTTGCTCCATATTGTGGTCCTGTTTTTGGACCATTGGTTAATGGGTTTATTGCTGTTTCGACAGATAGAATGGATTTGATCTTTTGGGTCAATATGGCTATTGCAGGTGCAATGTGGCTAATCGTCGCATTGATTCCAGAAACTTACCAACCAGTGATTTTAAAGAAAAAAGCTGCAAAATTAAGAAAGGAAACAGGGAACCCTAAAATCATGACTGAACAAGAAGCTCAAGGTTTGACTTTCAAAGAGATGATGGTGGCATGTGTGGTTAGACCATTGTATTTTGCCGTTACAGAACCGGTCTTAGACATGATGTGTTTCTACGTGTGTTTGATTTACTCTTTGTTATATGCGTTCTTTTTCGCATACCCTGTTATTTTCGGTGAATTGTATGGTTACAAAGATAACTTGATTGGGTTGATGTTCATTCCAATTTTGATGGGTGCCATTGGGGCATTGTTTACAACTTACTACTGTGAATTGCAATACTTGAAAATCACAAGATCAACAAGAGCTCCAACTCCAGAAGATAGATTGTTGGGGGCCATGATTGGGGCTCCATTTGCAGCTATTGCATTGTGGATCTTAGGTGCCACTTCATCAAAGGGTATTATCTGGGTCGGTCCAGCTTCTGCAGGGATCGCCTTTGGGTACGGGATGGTGTTGATTTACTACTCGTTAAACAACTACATTATCGATTGTTATGCTCAATACGCATCGAGTGCATTGGCCACAAAAGTTTTCTTGAGAAGTGCAGGTGGTGGGGTTTTCCCATTGTTCACAACTGCAATGTACCACAGATTGGGATTGCACTGGGCAAGTTACTTGCTAGCTTTCATTTCCACAGCAATGATTGCTTTGCCATTTGGTTTTTACGTTTACGGGAAACAGTTGAGAGCAAAATTGTCGAAGAAGGATTACTCTTTGCAGGATTTGTGATCGCCAGCATACGTCGAGCGATAGCGAGTGATACGCAAAGTGAAACGAGTTTGCTGCCTATTTGTGACGGAAACGAAATAACTGTTAGCATAACACGAGCGGGAATCCAGACCGCTCTTGAAAATGAATGGACCGGCGTTTGCCTGACTGCAAACAAACAACTACGCTAAACGAGCGAATACCGCAAATAGTATTTGCTTTTTATCTAAAAATTCAAAAGATGTTATATACAATATTTAATAAAATAATTAATGTTTAATACATGCATGTGAATCGAGATTCTTAAAGTAATGCCCTGCTAGGTTTAAAGTGCTGCAAAATTATTACTTCACGTGATTCCGACACACCTTCATTATTACCTTTTTTTGTCAGAAACAGACTTGATCATCAGACCGATATCAATCTTGCCAAGTATAATTCGCAGGGCACTCCCAAGAAGGACCCCAGGTTACAAACAAACAAACAAACACACACACACACACACCAGATGACCAAGCCGATTGTACTCTTCACAGCACTATTACTACTTCTCACATTTTGCCATGCCATCAAATCTGAAATCCTAAACGATATACCCTCGTATGTTCTTGAGCATGCACCGCTAGTGTACTTGTACAGCGAAGAGCGTTACAACCCTGGAGACATCAAGGACTATGTGAAGAAATTCAAACTTTCTACCATGTACGAGTTTGAAAACAAACCCCCACAAAAAATGTTTTTGAAGTTCCCGAATAATCACGGTCTCTCAATTAATATTTCCAACTTGCAAAGCGAGTACACGGTATTGAAACCGTTGGAACAAGAAGCAGACGAGGCAGAGTACCTGCACGTTGTTGAAGATGGTGAGAAACTTCCAAGAAACACGAAAACCGTCAAAATCAAGAGCAAAGACTGCGTTTTGGAAATGGCCGATTTCGACTATACCTACCCACACATATTGCTCGGCGACAAACCGAACTCGTTTGGTCACATACAGACCAGCCCCGCGGTGCTCATTGTGCGAGATCACGGTCCAGACTCGCCGTACTTGGACGCCTACTGGTTTTTCTTTTATGGGTTCAATTTGGGGGCCTTTGTGATGGGCACGGGCCCGTGGGGGAACCATTTGGGAGACTGGGAACACTGCATTACAAGATTTAGGAAATCCAATGGCACTCCGGAATCCATTTGGCTGAGTGCGCACAGTGGTGGGTTTGCATACAAGTTTGATGCTTTGGAAAAATACAACAGCAACATGGGCAGCAAAGGCGGTAAAAGACCGATCTTGTTCAGCGGGAAGGGAACACACGCCAACTACGCAAGTGTGGGCCAGCACGCGCATGATGTGCCTTTTTTCTTTAGTGCGTTGAGCGATTTCACTGATCGCGGATTGCTTTGGGACCCAGCAAAAAATTTCTATGGTTACTCATTCACGGATCCACAAACGACAGGCGACGACGCGGCGCCAGACCAAGACATCATCTTCAAACCTTACAGACAGCATGAACTAGACACTTTGGGGCTGTCGTGGTTGCAATACAGAGGTCGGTGGGGGAACAAGAAATTACCTTTGTCAGACAAGAGACAGCACGTGATGCCATTTCAATACACGTACATTGATGGTCCGACGGGGCCTATTGGTAAGAATTTGCTAAGAGAGGAGATCTGCGAAGGGCTTTACCATAACAATAACGACATCTACTGGAATCTTTTGAAAATCGGCAGTGGGTGCCGTATCAGACGAACCATCAAGAGGGGGCAAGGTTTGGACGCAGAGAGAAACGATATGGTTGGTGACAACTGCGGGGTGTTGCTCTACAAAATCAGACCCAAGTGGCTCAAGAGCATTATGGAGTTCGTGTGCTGGAGAGGATTGCTGTGTTATTTTATGGAGTTTTTTACTGGGTGAGCCAACACGAGCACGAGTGTCAGCGAGTGTGAGTGAAGTGAGTGTTAGCTGGGTGAGTTTTAGCGAGCTTATATAGCACCACAGAGTATTAAACGGGCAAAGCTAGTCCGAGCAAAACGTGTGTGTACTAACGAGCTAAGTCTGGTATCTTGTCGTTTTCATTAATCATTATTACTAATACACTGTCCACTTTTTTTTTTATTCACCTTATCAACCTGTAACAGTTTGAATATCCTGTGATTTCACCTTTTTCGGGGTGCCTTCGCACTAAAAAAAAAAAAAACATCCGCCACCTCTAATCTTCGTACATTTGCCATCTGTGTTGTTTTTCTTTCCCTTCTAACCTTCCATTTTCGCGTTCTAGAAAACCTGTGAAAAATAGGCACAGAGAAATGGGGGAAATTGGAAAAATTGACGATGCTGCATTTCCAAAATTTTCGAGATATTTCAGAGGTGTTGATGTCTGTGAGATGATTAAAGGTACTTAAACTGGTGATTTGAGGGAAAGGTATGTTACAAATCTGATTCTGTAGTGAACTTACGATCAAAGAAAAGTACCCAACCACCTTCCATCTCCTTATATGACCACACAGCAAGAACAACTCCGTCCTGCATTGAAATTACTACATGCAACCAAACGTGGTCTTTCTGAACTTATACTTTCCCTTGAAGGCCTTGACCATTCCCGAAACCATTCCTTTGATACCTGCCTTACAACAATGCAAGAGTGCATTGGAAACCACGGCAAGATCATAATGGTTGGATGTGGGAAATCGTATAAAGTGTGTGACAAAATCACCTGCATGTTGAACTCGCTCAGCATCCAGTCATCGAAACTCCACCCTGTAGACGCACTACACGGGGATATTGGCAACTACCGTGCTGACCAAGATTGCTTGGTTTTTGTCAGTGCGAGTGGCGAGACCACAGAGATTAATCGATTGATTGAGTTCTTGCAGTATCGACACCCTGGTGAGGCGTTGAAGATGATTGGGGTGACCCAGTACAAGAACAGCTCGATGGCAAAATTACTTGCAGAGAGTCAGTCGAGTATATTGGAAGTGCTTTGTGGAGACAGTACAAATTGCAAAGAATCGTGTGTTTTCCCCGGGTTGAAAACACCTACTATCTCATTGACATTGACACTGCAGTTGTTGGACAGCTTGGTGATGGAATTGGCATACAATTTGTATGGACACGATTGGGATTGTGTGATCAAAAATTTTGAAGCCAACCATCCCAACGGGTCTATTGGAGTAAACAACGGAATACATAGCAGAAGCGGGTCACCTCAACAAGGGGACTCTCCTGTGCAAAAACCGGTGACCTCTGAGAAGTCAGACACCGAGAAAAACAAATTCTCTACAAAAACCTTCCATTGCACGAGACAGGAGTTGGAGAATCTAAGTGAAATGGACGTCTTGAACATTTTTTTGACAAACTATTTTGTCGGAGTGCCTAGCGACAAAGAAAATGATGTGAAATATGTTTATACTGAGTGCAGTGCCGCACTAGACGCATACAGAGACACTAATGTGAATGGGAAGCAAGTGTCGGGAGGCATTAAACAGAGCTTTAAAGATTTTTTCATAGACAAGTTTATTTCTGTTTGATGGTACTCAATAGTGATACAAGATATTTGTTCAAAATACAACAAACTATTTAAAAGGACATTGACCTGACTGTAAATTTCATGTAAATCTCTGTATAACCGACACACACACACACACACACACAACTCGAGACTCCAGGTGATTGTGCTTTCACTTCACTTACATAGTCAATGTTTCTATTAATAAACTTTAGAACTCTGTCGCATTTTACATCTCTTCTTTGGATTCCAAATGCCTTTTGACACTAATTCAGTCTAGAACGTTTCATTTTTTTCCATTTTGGTGTGTCGTGTGACGTGTGTCGTGTGACGTGTTTCATGTATTTATGTGGAGAGCATTCTTGGTGCAAACAAATCTAAGAGTGCAAACGCTGTGTCTGGGTAACACTATTGCTGTGACAATCTCTTATAAACCACCGTGCAAGCCATACAAACCTAACTGCAACAATCACATTTCTGGTCTACGTGGTTGTCTCTGTGCTGTAGTCACGTATGTAAACAACTACAACTAGGACACTGAGTCTGATACAATTTCACGCATAGATGAGACAGTGACTGAGTATGAACAAAAAGATGAGATACATGAAACAAAAGAAGAGCTAGTACTTGGTTTCATTTGAGCTTACTTGAATCTCACAGATTAATGCATCTAAGTAATTGATTAATAAACCAATAATCTATGCCCTGCTCCATCTTCTTCCCCGCACTCTTCTCTTAGAAACAAACCATAACACGAACAAACAATGAAAAAAAAAACAACAATTTGATCTAAAAAAAGAAACAAAATTTATAAAAAACCTCACAGCAAAAAAAAAAAAGAAATCACAGAAAATTCACAGAGAATTGACAGAAAAATCATATATATATATATATACACGTTATACACCCCATACTAACTAACTTAAAAGGCGTTACCCTCATTGTTCTACGTAAAAAAATGTATATATATATATATATATATATGTCTTATAAATATTGATGTATTTACTATGATTTCTATGATTGTTTCTATGCTATGCTATGTTTTATGTGTCTGTTTGTCTATTTGCCTATTTGTTTCGAACTCAGCTCGCATATTTCGAGGAGGGTTTGATTGATTGATCGATTGATCGATTAATTCGTTAAATTGTTACTTTGTTTAATTGATTTTTAGTGGGTTTTTATTGAAATCAGAATCAATGATTAATCCTTTCTTAAATAAATAAAGACTATTTGTTCTATTAATACTTGTTTGAAACACTTCTTTGAATAACTAGTTTCACTTATTTATTGCTGATTTTGGAAAAGTTGGTTTGATTATACCATTTTGAAATTTGTACAATATATGGTATTTGCTTTTTCATACTGAAATAACAAAACAAAAAAAAAAAAAAAAATACAAAGTCAGCACCAAATAAGGATCATATTCGAATTTGTAACTTTAGCTACTGGATTATTTGATTTGAAGAAATAGTTTGAATTTTGTTTTTTTTTTTACGATAAACTCTCTAGGGAAAAGGAAGATCATATTTTGTGAATTTGAGCTTCAGAAAAAGTTAATACGCCGAGGCATAACAATCATTTAGAGAAAAAAAAAAATTAAAAGAGCTCACCCAGTGGATACTTAAACCGTGATATAAAAGAAACTACCAGCTTTGAAGAAACACACAAGTTATATCTCCAAAATTCTCTAAGCAATGCCATCTCACAATAACAATAGAAGGGTCTTGACTGGTGACATATTTGCTAGTCCAGAAGATAGCAGTGCCACTAATTTATTAGAACATGAAGAATCTCCGCAATACGTGGACAGAACTGTTTTTGAAGGATCTGATGAAGAAGAAGAAGACGATGAAGTAAACACTTCTCAAAATAATAATAATAACAACAACAACAACAACAAAGAGTTCTATGACATTCACAAGCGGAAATCAAACAATCCCTTCTTAGATTCAAGTGCGGATTCTTCCTACGAGTACAGTGACGACTCATTAAATAATAATAATAATAATACCAAGACTACCAAAGGTAAGAATAATACCGGGTCCAATAGTAGCAGTAGCAAAAATAATTCATCCAGTGATAAAATGGACTACAAAGGGTATTATTCCTCAAAATTGCATAATAACGACAGTAGGAATAACAACAACAATAACACCAACCCAGACAAGAAAGTCTCGTATGCTGGAATTGTCCCACCATACCAGGCCGTGGACAGATATCCCTTGGGCACATCAAGAGTCGGTTCAATGATTCAGCATGGGTCCGTGAGAAGCGGGATGAGTAACATGATCAAGGACTACCCCGGTGCGTCTGGAGCTCCAGGAGCCAGTGGGTTTGCTGTTCCAACTACACACTTGGAAAACAGTGACGGCACCAACTCGATGTTTTCCAGATCGACTTCATCGCAAAACCTCGTGAGTGACCAAGATTTCTCTCCCTTTGGTGGATTTCCCGCATCGTCATTCCCACTATTGATGGACGAAAAAGAAGACGACGACTACATGCACAATCCGGACCCAGAGGAAGAGGCAAGACTGGATAAACAACGGTTCTACTTGGATTTCAAACACATGGATAGAAGATCCTTTGGTGGGTTTGCCGCAATCGTGTGCTTGCTGTTGGGGGCAGCATGTGTTTTCATCTTGTTGCCTATTTTGACTTACACAGGGGTTGTTCAACACGGTACTGCAGAATACTACACGATTTTGTCCCTTTACCAATACCCACAACTAAGTGCTATTAGAACAAGTTTGGTGGATCCAGATACCCCATCCACCGCATTGTCCACTAAAGCAATGGATGGAACATACTGGAAATTAGCATTTTCAGACGAGTTCAATGCCAACGGGAGAACTTTCCACGACGGGGATGACCAGTTTTGGCTGGCTCCAGATATTCACTACCAAGCCACCCAGGATTTGGAATGGTATTCTCCAGATGCAGTCATTACTGAGAACGGGACCTTGAAATTGAGATTGGATGCATACGAAAACCACGACTTGTTTTACAGATCAGGAATGGTGCAAAGTTGGAACAGAATGTGTTTTTCTCAGGGGAAAATTGAAATCTCAGCAAATTTGCCAAATTACGGTCAAGTTACAGGTCTATGGCCAGGTTTATGGACAATGGGTAACTTGGGGAGACCAGGGTACATGGGTACAACAGACGGGGTGTGGCCATACGCATATTCTTCATGTGATGCCGGGATCACACCAAACCAGTCTTCTCCGGATGGGATCTCATACTTGCCAGGTCAAAGACTAAGTGCGTGTACATGTGATGGAGAAGAACATCCTAGTCCCGGTATTGGAAGAGGTGCACCGGAAATCGATATTTTGGAAGGGGAAGTCAGCACGAGTTTGTACGAAGGTGTTGGGTTGGCTTCTCAGTCGTTACAAGTTGCTCCATTCGATATTTGGTACATCCCAGATTACAATTTTGTGGAAATTTACAATTTCTCGGTCTCGTCAATGAACACCTACTGTGGTGGTCCTTTCCAACAAGCCATTTCAGCAGTCACTACATTGAACACAGAATGGTACGAATTTGGTCTGAATGCCGGATACTATCAGAAATTCGGTCTGGAATATCTAAATGATCAAGACACAGGTTATATCACCTGGTTTGTCGGAGACGCTCCAACTTGGACTCTAAATGCGAAAACATTACATCCAAACGGGAACATTGGCTGGAGAGAAATCAGCAAAGAACCAATGTCGATCATCATGAACTTGGGTATTTCCAACTCGTGGGCCTACATCAACTGGCAATCCATTTTCTTCCCAGTCACAATGTCCATTGATTACGTGCGTATTTATCAACCAAACGACTCCATCTCCATCACTTGTGATCCAGATGACTACCCAACATACGACTACATCACAAACCACCCAGCAGCATACAATAATCCAAACATGACAAGTTGGGAAGCAGCAGGGTACGACTGGCCATCAAACCAATTGACTGGTGGGTGTACAAGTAAACAGTGCTCAAAGGGTAGTGACGGAACGATTACATGTCAGGCCGCTTAGAATAATTAACATGAAAAAAGACTATTGATAGAAAAAGCCTTTTATGTTGATACTTAGGGATTGAGCTTTGCGGATGGGAGACCACTGAGACGAGCTGCAAAAGTTTTTCTTCAGATGCTCCGTTAAGTGTCATCAACTGAATAACTACTTTGCCAGACAATGGGGCATTTACTTGTGCTTAGACAGAGCATCAGTTGTCTCGGATTTTGAAATTAACTTTATAACACTCAGAATTATATTTTCTTTTTGTATATCTTACCTATAAAACTATGTGTAACAGTGCTCTTATTTCTTTGCTGAAAAATTCTGCGGTTTTCTTATTTACTGTCTCGCTCCAACCTGGCTAGATCTAACAACGAAAGAAAAAAAAAAACAAAAAAAAAAAAAAGTCAATCAGCGAAAACTAAAAAAAAAACACTAAAAAGTAAACATAAACCGAAAAGAGAAGTTCCTTTGAAGGAGCACTGTCGAAGACTCAATTCTAGTATAATCGGCTAAACAACTGCAAAAGGGCAACACAAAGACCACTCTTCAAATTATGTCATCTCCCTCTTCACAGAACCCACCATCTTCGTTCTATGATGCCAATGCAAACAACTCACAGTACTTGTCTAGTGAGCTTTCCCCATCACAACAACATCAGTCCATCCAGAGAGGAAACAGATATGGCACATCAAGAATAATGGACTCTTCAAGAATTGATATGAGCTCTGAGCCGAACTTGTTAAGCTCAAACAACATCAACGACACAAGCACGTTCCAGAGCACAATGGGGATTCCTGATATGAGCCAAAGCGCAAACAGTGAAATCACAAACAGTGGTGGTGCCAATGGAGGTGCAGGGGATCAAGACGGTGACGATGATATGGATATGCCCTTGGACGGTGTTTCCAGAAGAAACATGAACGCTATTCGGAAAGTTGTGGATTTGACTGGTGAAAAAGTCGGTGAAGCTTTTGAAAAATTTTTGATGGAGTACGAAATATTTGTACCAAGTGAGTCAGATATCACACCCTCTCAAGTAAACACAGATCTACTGCAAAAAATTTACTTGAAACAAATAGACACAATGTTTGACCTCCAAATCAATACCCTTTATGTGGATTACAACCATTTACTCAGTGTGGAAAACGGAACTTTGGCTCTGGCCGTTTTAGAGCAGTATTACAGATTTTTGCCCTTTTTGGTTAATGCTTTGAAAAGATGCATCAAAATCGTAAAACCACAGTATCTGTATACCAAAGATTACACAGGTGTGGACAGTTCGTCTCAAGAAGGTGGGAATGCAGATACCGCAAACTCTCAAGACACAAACACAGCGGGAACAACTGGAGGGACCTCTGTTGCTAGCACAAGAGGGTCGGAAACAGAGGGTAAAAACGAAAGAATATTTCAAATCACGTTCATCAATTTGCCAGCAACTTTCAGAATCAGAGACATCAGAGCAGATAAAATTGGGTCTTTGATGAGCATTATGGGGACAGTCACAAGAACCAGTGAAGTGAGACCAGAACTTTTCAAAGCAAGTTTCACTTGTGAACTGTGTCAAGCCATTGTTGACAACGTTGAGCAGAACTTCAAGTATACGGAACCTTCATACTGTCCTAATCCGTCTTGTGAAAATCAAAGTTTCTGGCATTTAAACGTTAACAGATCTATTTTTATTGATTGGCAAAGGGTAAGAATCCAAGAAAATGCAAACGAAATTCCTAGTGGGTCTATGCCTAGATCAATGGATGTTATTTTGAGAGGTGATTGCGTGGAAAAGGCAAAACCTGGAGACAAGTGTAAGTTTGTTGGGACTGAAATCGTGGTTCCAGATGTCACCCAACTAGGTTTGCCTGGGGTTAAACCTTATAGTAGCAGAGGGAACGACAGCGGTATGGCCAGCAGTAGTGAAGGTTTGAACAGTGGTGTTGGAGGCTTGAAAGTTTTAGGTGTAAGAGATTTGACATACAAAATCACTTTTCTTGCTTCAAACGTGACATCAATGGGAAGCGGAATGACAACGCAGTCGTCAGGAGACACCAGCGAAGAATCTGAAACGATCAACAAACTGCTAAGAGACATGAAAAGGCTTGGTGCTGATGAAGATGAAGAGTCAAATGTTTCAGACCGTGACGTCATCATGGCCGGATTGAGTAAGCACGAAATAAAAGAATTGCAAGATATGATTAACAACCCTCACGTATACAGCAAATTGGTCAAATCTATTGCTCCTTCAGTGTTTGGGCACGAAGTTATTAAAAAGGGTATTCTGTTACAAATGTTGAGTGGTGTTCACAAAACAACAGTAGAAGGTATCAAGTTGAGAGGTGACATCAATATTTGCATTGTGGGTGATCCATCCACTTCCAAGTCGCAGTTTTTGAAATATGTAGTTGGTATGGCTCCAAGAGCTATCTACACCTCGGGTAAAGCGTCTTCTGCCGCTGGTTTGACAGCTGCTGTTGTGAGAGACGAGGAAAGTGGGGGCGATTTTACCATTGAAGCAGGTGCTTTGATGTTGGCAGATAACGGTATTTGTTGTATTGATGAGTTTGATAAAATGGATATTGGCGATCAAGTTGCAATTCACGAAGCAATGGAACAGCAAACCATTTCTATTGCAAAAGCAGGAATTCATGCCACTTTGAATGCCAGGGCGTCTATCTTGGCTGCTGCCAATCCTATTGGCGGTAGATACAATAGGAAACTAAGTCTTAGAGGTAACTTGAACATGACTGCTCCAATTATGTCCAGATTTGATTTGTTTTTTGTTGTTTTGGATGACTTTAATGAAAAAGTGGATACGGAGCTAGCTTCTCATATCATTGACTTGCACATGAAAAAAGATGAGGCTATCCATCCTCCTTTCAGCAAAGAACAGGTTTTGAGATACTTGCAATACGCTAAAACGTTCAATCCAATAATGAATGAGGAAGCAAAAATGTATTTGATCGAAAAATACAAAGCTTTGAGAAAGGACGACTCTTCTACGTTTGGTGGTAGATCATCATATAGAATTACTGTGAGACAACTAGAGAGTATGATCAGATTAAGCGAAGCTATTGCAAGAGCCAATTGTACTGAAATCATTACCAAGGAGTTGGTTGCAGAGGCGTACGACTTACTAAGACAAAGTATAATCAGAGTCGACATGGAAGACATAGAAATGGAGGAAGATTTGCCAGTTGCAGATGAGCCAGCTACAACACATCGTGCAAATACTGGTGCAGCAGCGAATGTGCCAACGGACAGACCTGTCACGACGATCACGTACGACAAGTATGTTCAAATGCTAAACCTGATTGTTCGGAAAATTGCAATCGAAAGTCAAAACAATAATAAAGAACTGACTGCAAATGAGATCATTGATTGGTATTTGAGTTTGAATGACGACTATGAAAACACTCAGCAATACATGAACGAGCGAAAAACTTGTTACAAAGTGTTGAAAAGACTTGTGAAGGATAAAATTTTGATGGCCATCAGAGGGACAAAAGATAATCTGGACCAGTCGGATGACGAGGATGCGGCGGACCAAGCAAGTGCCAGAGATGCACAAGATGTTACCAAAATCGTCTATGTTATTCATCCAAACTGTGCTATCTTGGATGAAATGGACAATGAGTGATATATATAAGAGTGTATAATTAGTGTAACAAAAAGGATCTGTTTTTTAGTGAAATTTGAGCTACTCCAAACATTTTCTTCCTTTAGGTTTTTTCGTATACCTAATTTTGTTGTTTACTTTTTGGTTTTGTTTTTGGTTTTCAAATGTAGTCACCTTCTTGGGGAATGTCATAAAAGCAAACCTGAAAAATAAACATACAAACTGGCCTTGCAGTTTTTTTTTTAAAGACAAGAATGTACACTAACCAACTATTTCCACCATACCACATGCAAAACATATGCATTCTATGCTCAATCAAACTCCCAAAATAAATTCACTATTAACGTTACATAATTTGTGCCCTTAAATCTTGAAACCAAGGGTGTTCTAAAGCTTGCTGACTGCTGATTCTTAGGTCAGGGTTCAATTGCAACAAAGAAGATAACAAATCCAGCAGTTGTGGATTAACGTTTTGATTAGCGGTGATCCCCAAAACGTCTTTCATGCCTTTTGGGTATATTCCCAGACTTTGAATCTCAGGGGTATATTTTGGCAAGTTTCTGCACCACGTGTCGTCGCCAACCACATTTGGTGTTCCCAACGCTTCAAAAATTAGTTTCAATTGATGTTCATCTTTGTTTCCTGGGAACAGTGGTTTCCCTGTTATCATCTCTGCAATTATACACCCACACGACCACATGTCAATGGAAGTGAAATAGTTTCTCGAGCCTAAAAGCACATCTGGCGCTCTATACCACAGGGTGACGACTTCACTCGAAAAAGTGGCCACAGGAATCCCAAACGCTCTAGCCAACCCAAAATCTCCTAACTTCAATTGCAAGTTCTTGTTGATCAACAAATTTTGTGGTTTCAAATCTCTGTGTAAAATTCTATTTTCATGACAAAAATTGACCCCGTTTAACAACTGGTAAGCAAAAAATTTTACCAAAGCCAAATCCAAACCCTTTGGCACGTTTTCTGCGGTCCCCAAAGTTTTCTGTCTCTGTCTGTAAACATTGTCCATGTATTGTTTCAAATCGTTGTCCATGAATTCAAATACTAATGTAAGCTTACTTTCTGTGTGAATAACATCATACAACCTCACTATATTTTCATGCTTCAACTCTTTCATTAAGGATATTTCTCTGATGGCTGTGGACGGAGTACCTTCTTCCGAATCCAGTTGCACCTCTTTCAAAGCCACATACTGTCCGGTCTTCGTATTAAGCCCCTTGTACACAGTGGCATAAGTACCTTTACCAATTTTCTCCAGTTGCTTAAATTTGGAAAATGGCTGTCCTGAGGCTGCGTTGCTTGCGTGAGCGCTTGGTGAAGAAGATGAGGAGGGCTGGTTGTAGTCTGCCGAGGTGGGAGCAGCCCCACTGGCTTGGTCTGCAAAAGTGTCTTGCTGGCTCATGTTCGTGCTGCTTTGCAACTTTTTCGGGATATACTTGAGCTGCTGGATATTTTAGTCAAACGTTGAACTAAAAAAAACTTATTTTCTTATTCCTGAAATGCTTATCTGCCAAATCGAAGTAAATCTTGTGTTTTGCCAGACAACAATCGATGAATCAGGTAAAACTTGATTCGATCCTCGGAGTACGTGTTTTCGGACACTACGCTAAAAAAAAACAAAACACAGTCTCGGCATTTGGAGGTTAAAGCAACGGTCACTTTGGTCAGAAAATTTTTCGAAACTGAGTTGCGAGAGTTTGAACTGATGAGTAAATTAGCGTGGGGAAACGGAAAATTTGATTATGATTGGCAGGTTACGTCCTTGTCTGATTATTTGAGTAAGAAGAACATAAAAGCATAGCAGATTTGGTACTTCTCACTCCAACTTTTGAAAGCGGATTGCAAAAAAAAAAAAGGTTGTAACAGAACCAAAGTCTGAGTCCATATGATTAGAGCGGTTTCCAAAGTGGGTATTCATACCTGCAGCAAAAGAACGTTGCACACAACCAGTGTGCTTTTGAACGGTGGTGGGAAATCACCGCTTCAGATTTTTAGAGACACATTCAAACAAGAATGGCAAAAGTCCAAGGAGTTGCAGGAAAACATCAAACAGTTGCAAGATGCATCTGGGAAAATTGCCGATAGTGAAGCTTTGAAAAGAGCTAGAGAAGCTTCTGCAAGATCCTCAACTATCGTGTCGCAGACATTGAAAAAAACGAGTGAGAAATTAGACAATATCGCCAATGCTGCGTGGGACAGTGAAGTTGGGAAAGGTACAAGAAAGGCAATCAACAAGACCGCAGAAACCATTGACAACACTATTATTGATCCGGTGAAGAATACCAAAGCATACAAGGACGTTTCGGAAACTTTGAACAACGGGTCTTCTACTGCTTACGGTGGTTTTATCTCCAAAGAACAAAGAGACCTTTTAAGAGCTAGACAACTATCCTCCAGAAAAGTCCAATCTACGAAAAGCAACGAAGAAGCCGGGACTGCTTTGGTGGCGACTGACATTGAAAGCAAAACTGATTTCCAAGAAAAACTTAAAAATTTCCAAAAGGAAACTACTTTGGGTAAATTATTGAAGTCTTTCAAAACCAAATTTTGGGACGAAACAGAAAACCCTCTTATCGTATTGATTAGAAATATTCACAGAAAGATTTCTGGGTTTTTCTTTGCTGAAACTGAAAGTGGGAAAGTTATCAAGCAGTTTAGACTGATGGATCCTGCCTTCAACATGGAAGACTTTAACAGATACTTGAGGGAGTATGTTGTTCCAGAGGTCTTGGAAGCGTATATTAAAGGTGACGAAAAAGTTTTGAAGACGTGGTTTAGTGAAGCCCCATACAACGTGTATGCCGCACAACAAAAATACTACAGAGAACAACAATTGTTTTCTGATGGGAGAATTCTAGATATCAGAGGTATCGACATTGTCAGCTCCAAAATGTTGCCATCGGAAATCCCAGTTTTTGTTGTTGGTTGCAGAGCTCAAGAAATCCACTTGTACAGAAACGTGAAAACCGGGGAAATTGCCGCTGGGACTGAAAGCAACATTATGCAAAGTTCGTACGCCATGGTTTTGACGAGAGATTTCGAGAAAGTCGATGACAAAGTCACAGAAGGTTGGAAAATCTTGGAATTTGTTAGAGGAAGCAGCAGATCCTTTACGTGATCGACTACGTGGAATGACAATGAACTTCAACGATGAGTCAAAAAAAAAAAATGAAAAAGTTATTGTTGGCATTTATTAAAAGACATTGTATAATGAATGATACAAAATAAAAAAAGCAAGAACTGGAAAACCTATTTGTAAATAACTGTAACTCATGAAACAAAGCATTTTCTTATTTAGTTTTATACCCACTATTTTTGGGGAGCACTCTCAAACGGCAGATTGAGGGTTACGCAACAAAATAAACTTGTCTATCCAACTCTTGACATTCATCCCTGCACGGACACCATTACGGACAATCATGATTAGCCAAGGTCTAGATAGGATTAGCAATTCAGCGTAGATGGCGGACTGAAGGAACGGCATAACGATGACTTGTTTCAAAACAACCGTGCCTATAACACGGGCCCTTAAATAGTTGTCCTGTTCCAAAGCAAACGGCTTGATCTCTGTTGTGCCGAGTTTCCCCTCTTGGGCTAATCTTTTTTTTATTATCGTGTTGTACTGATTTTGGAAAGAGTTTCTGATGGTAGAAGCAAAACGCATATCTGGTAATGTTGTAAACGACATGGCTGGTAAGTGGCTGTTGTATGAGGTGCTTTTTGTTGTGGCCAGGTCGTACTTCGATTGTCTTGAATGAGCGGTCGGTTGTGACGAGCTTTTATTTTGTTTGTTCGAGGAATTCGATTTCATGCTGATACCCGGTTGACTTTTTGCACGATTTTTCTTGTTTTCATATTTTTCTTCCAAATAACTGCTCGCGCGCCACAAGGTCCCGACTTGTTTTGAAATATCGAAAAATTTTCGAATTTACACAAAAGATCAAAGTTTGAAGGCAAAGAAACCAAAAGAAGCACACTCCCAGCAACAGTACAGCAAGACACGTACACGTACACGAGCATGAACTTGAACACTGAACCACAACTAAAAATTAGAGAGGCTACCAGCGAGAATGTGGATTTTATCTTGAGTAATGTTGATTTGGCCCTTGCCAACTCGTTAAGAAGAGTGATGATCGCTGAAATCCCAACACTGGCTATCGACACTGTGGAGATTGACAGCAACACTTCTGTGTTGGCTGATGAGTTTTTGTCACATAGATTGGGGCTTATTCCGTTGGTGAGCACAGATATAGACGATTTGGCGTACAACAGAGACTGTTTTTGCGAAGACTATTGTGATAAATGCTCTGTTATATTAGAACTAAATGCTATTGGTGAAAGTGAAAGTACGACTAATGTTTATGCAAGGGATTTGCAAGTGGTGAGTGATTTGCGAGGGAAAAACATAGGGAAACCAGTTATTTTGCAGAAAGACGGCAACGGTCCATTGATTTGCAAATTGAGAAAGGGTCAGGAACTTAGAATGAGATGCATTGCGAAAAAGGGGATATTTAAAGAGCACGCCAAATGGGGTGCCGCCTCAGCTATAGAGTTTGAATACGATCCATGGAATAAATTAAAGCATACAGACTACTGGTACGAGCAAAGTGCCAAAGAAGAGTGGCCAAAATCCAAGAACTGTGATTTCGAAGACGAGCCAAACGATGACGAACCATTTGATTACAACGCCGAACCAAACAATTTCTACATGAACGTGGAAACAGTAGGAGGACTTACGCCTGATCAGGTTGTGTTGAGGGGGATCCGTGTTCTTCAGGACAAAGTTAATGGAATTGCACTGGAGTTGAAGAAAATGGACCAGGAAAAGTTCAATGCAGCAGATGGTGGTATGAGCGTGTATGGCGGAACCGATGCGTTCAACGCTGGTGACAACAACAACAATAACAACGGGGGCTTTTCTGAGCCTGAAGATGACGGGTACGGCAATGAAGCATGGTGAGTACTTTTTAAGTGTCAGTGCTGTATACAAAGTTTAGAGTACATGTATATATATATATGTGTAGGCTTTTTTTTTTTTTTTGCATGAAGATCGTGTATCACATTTGTTGCAAAGTGGAGAGTTGACATTTAATGTTTGGAATTTTCCAAGTTCCATTTACAGCAGTCAGCGAACTTGACTAGTTTTCCACCAAAGATATCCAAACTTGAACCAAATGTCAAGTCAACTTTGCCATTACTCAGAGCTTTAACTTTTTGCAAGTCTTCCAAAGATTTGGCGCCACCTGCATAAATGACTTTGCAGTCAGATTTTAAATCTTTACACCATTCACCTAATTTTGCCACCAATTCTTCATCAATCCCTTGACACAGTCCTTCCACGTCGGCAGCATGAATCAAAAATTCATCACAGTATTCATTCAATTTTTCAAAAATTTCTTTATTCAAGGACAAATTGGTCAATGTCTGCCATTTGTTCATGCACACTATCCATTCGGGGGATCCAGATTTTGAGTTTCTTTTGCAACTCAAATCGATAACCAGTCTTTGTGGAGTGCACATTTTAGAAATTGCTGCTACTCTTTTCCATTGGAATTCGTACGTCTTGGAATCAAACAAGTATGAGGTCAAAATCACTTTTGCAGCTTTGTACTCGTCCAACCATTGCAAACAGTTTGTGTCATTTATACCTCCTCCAACTTGGAAAAATTTTGGTTTTCTCGACAGTGCCTCTTGAGCACACTGAATTGTTTCGGGACATTTTCTTCCGTCAAGCATGATGATATGTGTGGACTCAATATTGTTGTTGATGTACAAGTCTGCATAGTAAGACGAAGGCTGTGTTGACACAAAATTTGTGGCCAGGTCGTTGTTGTTGTTGTTGTTGGCGTGCGATGCTTTGTCAGATGATGAACTTACAACTTTGTCATCGCTGTCGTTGGCCAAAGTCGATCCAACAATCTGTTTCACCTGTCCTCCGTGTATATCAATGCACCCTACAAATCTTGTCATTTTTGTTTGCTCTGGGTGTTTTCCTGGGATAGAGACACTTGTATGCTGATAGCTTATGACTCTACCTTTTTGTTTAAGCGCTTTGCAATATGTAAATTGGAAAAATTTCAGTTTCTTGTAAAACAAGCATCACGTGAAGATTTATTTCAGGCAGAGTTCTTTTCTTTTTTAAAGCTTTTTGAGATGACTATTATCAGATGATAAGTGGGCTTCTTGAGATGAGCTTAGGAAATATTAGAGTGGAATAAAGAGTAAGAAAAAACCAGCAAATTATTGCAAGAAAAAACAAGATGGCCAGCGAAGATGAAAATTTCAAACAGCAAATGGAGATGCAGAGATTAGCATTTGAACAGCAATTTGGATCATTGGAGTCCATGGGATTTGAAGACAAGACCAAAATGTCGAGTGATGCTGAGCAAACAACATCCAGCAGTGATGAGGATAGCCAGGAAGAAGACGGGTCTGATATGGGCGAAGTTAGCTCATCTGATGAAGTTGAATATGAACACGAGGAAGCACAGGATGAAGACGAGATTGAACTGAAAAGCTCATATAAATCACAGCCTAAAGTTACGAAACCTCAACCCAAAATTATTAGATTTGATTTTTCTCAAAACGATGTCAGTACACCTACTATCACTAAAGAAGAACGAAAACTGCTGAAGAGTGGGAAATCTACATTGGTCAAACCAAACAAAACCCTTCAAACCAATAAATCTCGTGAACAGCAGAACAAAGATGATGATGATGATGATGATGATGATGATGACGACAATGAAGCAGATAATTTACAGAAAGATATTGAACTACAGAATTTCATCAAAGATTCACATCTATTAGCGTCATTTGATCCATCGAATTCCAGCACTTCAACCCACGGAACTTCAATTGCGCACGGGGATGATATGTTTGGGAAAGTGAGAATGAAAGCGTTGGAACAGAGATTTCAAAATATGAAAAACGCACATAGCAATGTTAGTGCAAAGAAGAAGCAGCTCCAGTTGGAGTCTGTTCCGATGAACATTCGTAAAGGGATGTTGAACAAGCACATGCAGAGAATTGCCAAACACGAGAATTTCGCTAAGGAAAATGGGATTGTGTTGAGTAAAGTTGCAAAGGGCAAATTCCGGAAAATTGATTTCACTTACAAGAAAGACATTGAAAGAAGAATTGGTGACAGCATAAAGAGTAAAGAAAAGAATTTCCAAAAAACAATGCATAGAGACAAAGGTTTGAAAATTAACAGTGTGGGAAGATCAACCAGAAACGGGTTAGTGATTAGCCAAAAGGATATCAAAAGGATCAATGGGGAGGGAATGTCGAGCGGTGGGAAGAGAGGAGGTCGTGGTGGCAAGAAGTCTTTTGGCAAAAGAAGGTAGCGAGCGTGTGCGTATAGGTTATTTAACTTTTAGCATTGTATTTTGATTTATGATTTTTGTTATAATGTAGTTGATGTTCTGTATCACGTGGCTGCATAGTGTAATGTGCCTTTTTATATCACGTGCACACATTAAATGTTTTTTCGGACTACTCGACGCAGGGCATTCCGAAATTTAATCAATTAAAAAAAAAAAAAACTCGGTATGAAACTTTCCTTTGAAAAAATAGTCCGAAAATCAATCCCGCAAATATAATGAGTCGCCTTTGTTTTTCTTCTTCTTCTTCTTCTTAGTTTATTCGATTTCTGTTATTTGGTTTTTTTTTTTTTTTTTTCATATGTGTTTTGTGTTCATTGTGTATGTTTACGTGATGATGCTAATAATAATAATAATAATAATAATAATAATAATGATAAGGTTTCCCTCCCCCACGTGGGATTCAATACTCGATGTTATTTTATTAATACTAATAATAATTAATACCAAGACTAAGACTAGGACTAAGAGTAAGTCATTACACACAATTAGTAAAATTAGGAAACTTTGTTACAATAATAACACTGAATTCTGGCGTAAGAGTCTGAATTGAATTTGAATTTGAGTGTATATTGGGTATGTCAAATGGGAGAGTATAAGTCACATAGGGAACTGTACAAGGAATTGCTTTTTGGTGTTCCAATATTCAATAGTCAAAGTATTCCAAGAGACATAAGTGGAACCAAAAATAGGATCCGGAAGTGCAAGAAGAACGAAGAAAGAAGAAAGAAAAGGAGAAGATCCAGGGCTACAAGAAGCTTATGTTAATAGAGACCCAGGTGATACTAATAACACAATCTTTGAACTGCTAATATTTGTCACACAACACAGCAATTTTTAATATACGTTTTGATAATTAGCAATTACAATAATAAATCAATATCAGCAATTTTGATAGGTTAATTCAGAAAAGCACTAAGATCACAAATATTTAAACCCAAGTGACTAAACAAATCAAACACAACGGAAAACACACCAAAACTGTGGAGAATTAACAAAGGATGAATTTTTCCTCGAGTATATTTGATCAAGTTGATCATTTCATGCATGATGGATCGACCAATAGCATTAATAATATCAATACTAATACTACTAATACTAATACTGATAACAATACTAATAATACTAATAATACTAATAATACTAATAATAATAATAACACCAAGACTAACAACCAAGAGTCGGCGGTACGAAGTAACATTGTTTCGACTCCACAAGCACAAGAGTTATTGCAGGGCAATCATCAACCACCATTTTTTGGGAATAGTCCTAATCCAATTTCTATTGCAAATCATACACCGAATTTTAACGGAAATACAGGGAATACACCTTTTGATCACAACAGTGTTAATCTCAGTCTTGAAATTGATCAAAATCAACAAAAGACATCTGTTGTGGAATTGGAAGCACATTTTGACGAATTGCAAAAACATTTCGAAAATTCGTTTGCATCTAACACAGAACTAAATTTTGCATCTCCTAATACTATACCTAGTACTACTACAACTACCACTGCAAACAATACAGAAAATATTAACAACAACAGTAATAACGCTTACGCCATGGCAGCAACGTTTAAAAGCTCTTCAAGTGACAAGCACACAAATCTATTTGAAATGGGACCAGTAGGCATGATGGAAGGTGGCTCGCCGTCTATCTCGCCCACTGTGGAACCCAAATCTTTATCGAACATGAACACACCTTTCTTGCATCCAAACACGGCTGCCAATTTGAATGGGAAAAACACGGGGCCAAGAAACACTTCTTTGTCTATTAACACTTTGCCCTCTCCTGCTTTAAAATCTATAAAAGCGACTCCCGACATGGCCGACACCAAATTGCATGACGATAAGAATATTAATATTAATGATAATAATATTAAAAAAATGATAATAATAATAATAATAATAATGGGACAACTTCAATTGATAATCGCCCCGGGAGTAGTGGAAGTGGGAGACTTGATAGTCCCAGCAGTGCCGGTAGCTCAGGGTACAAGAGACCTTCCAAATCCAAAGCTTCTGCAGCACTGAACAACAGTAGGAAAGTCACCAAGAACTCGCCATTGCAAAAACCAAAAAAATCACCAATGATAAGGTCCAGCGCGTCAGCTACCATGAGCAAGAAGTTTTCCAACTACTCTATCAAATCCAATCCTGTAATGCCTTTCAACAACAACAACAGCAACAACAACAACTCCAATGGCTCTGCCAATTCGAACAGGTCGTTGTCTATGGATCATGCTGCAGGGCCAGGAGACTGGGACGAGATGTTTGCCTTGCCGGAAAGTAGTTTACCCAATGAGCAACTGCATGCAAGTACACATATAAACGGGTATGCAAAGGATCCGTCCATGTCACCTTTCACAGGCGGTATGACTAGAGAAGAACGTAATTTCAGCACGAAAGCCAGCACAGCAGGGATCAAAGTTATTTTGCCCTCTTCTGCCTCTGACGGGTTCAACTCCGGTGAATCAGATCAAACGATGAAAGATGTCGCAACAAAAGACGGTGAGTTCCCTCCGGACAAAAAACTACAAGTGAAAAAATACGGGTTCAGCGGGTCGCCGCTGCTAAACATGACCAGCGCATACTCTACGGACAGAAGCACAAGACAAAAGGAACACGGCTCCGAGCCAACCGTTTTGCGGGCCACGGAGTCTCCTGTTTTAAGAGCACGGAAGTCTGCGTCGCTGACACCGTTGATGAGTGCGAAAAGAGCTTTCTCGTTGGAAAGTTCGAGTTTGGGGCCGCAACAACAACAGCAAGGGTCAGGGTTGCAGGAATCAAATGATTACTACAACAACAAACACTCGAGCAAATACATGAGTTTGACTTCAAACCCAGACCCAATGCAAATAAAGTCCAACGATTTGCGTGAGGCAGACTCACTTGGATACCAGTCGAGGACATCTAGTATGGAAAAACTGCCTGCAGCTTCAGCGTTCAACGACCTGAAAAAAACAACTTCCAATGGAAATCACTCAGGAAAGCAACCGGGAAGAAAAAGCAGTGGGAGCTCAAACTCAAGCAACAACAATGCTCTTGGTTATAATGTGACGGACATCAATTATCCGCATATCAACGACCATGATCCTAAAGAGCTGTTTCCAACAGCGAAAAAAGATGTTCACAAAGAAGCCGAAAAGGGAAGAAGAGAGAGATTGAACAATGCATTGGCGGAGTTAGGCACCTTGATTCCAATAGAGCTCAAAGCAACGGTGAAAGTGCCGAGTAAAGCCACAACCGTGGAGCTGGCGTGTGATTATATTCGGCAATTATCAGAGAAAGTTAAGAAATTTGAGAAAAAGAGTTAGCACTCGTGGACTTTAAATAGTAGTACATAATTGTAGATATGCGAATGAAAATTATTTATGATGACGTGAGTTGACGAAGAAAATTACATCATTACTATTGATCAAACTTGATGCAGTACCGGTGTCAACACTTAATTGTCACGATTCACGGAAATGTCGCCGTTCTATTGGCTCGTCGGTTAAAACGTCAGTTCTTCAAGATTAGCTCACAGCACGTGATAATGTTTAACAGGTTGTCCAATTAAATTCACGATCAACCAATCATTTTGCACGGCATGCAACTTTAGGCGCACAGAGAATAATTTTTTTTTCTGTACAATTCCCTCTGCGCCGTGATTGCATTCTCTCTTTTTTAAAACCGAAAACACCAACTATATAGCAAAAACAAGAGAGACTAGTTTTTCAAGCTCATACCAACAGTGTGTGCGTACGTGAAACTTTTCCAATACAATCTGCAAGGCTATTATCAAGCTTGCGAACTGGTTAGCACATAGATAGCTTTGAACAACTTTAAGCAACCCTTAGGGCTTTTCTTGACATAGTTTTGTAGGTTGGTTGATGCCATTGCCAAACTTTCCAGTTGTGCTCAACTTTTTAATCTTTTTGACCTCGACTTCAACAGAAACTCGAAATCCCAGATTTTCAATCCAACAAACCATACCCCACATATACATACACAATGATTGCATCCATCACTGAATATCTAGAAGAATTGAAAGAAGCTTTTGTCCCAACTGTTGCCAAAGCTGAAGTATGTTAATATTTTTTTTCAAAACGACAAGGAATCGGGGCAAAATTGACAGGCCCGTTTCTTTTCTTCAAAAATACCTTACTTTCTCATTAATATGCAGTTTCCATTGCCTTAGTCTTTTGGCAAAACTACCATTGATATTTTATTTCTGATTTATTGTTCAAGGAGAATGAAAATTCCTTTCGACCGGCTTTCCTTATGTTACATTCAATTTAGAACGCATACATGTTTTGCCTGCTGTGGACAACGAGCTAGCCATTTGAGCTGATCAAGCAGCTGAACCTTTAATGAGAAAGAACTATTTTCACCATTTTTTTAATGAACTATTTTTACTAACAAAACTGTTTTATTTTCATACATGCCTTTGCATCGAGAAGTTAGAAAAATAGAAGAGCTGCAAGCCCCAAAAAAGGTTGGCATCTTGATTGTTGTCATCTCATAGTTTTACTTTCAATTTTTCTATTCTTTTCGCAAAAGACGGTAAAGCGAATAACCATTTTTCCCCACAGGAAGACGCTGAAGATAACAACGACGAAGCTGGCGATGATGACGATGAAGACGAAGATGATGAAGACGAAGACGAAGACGAAGACGCCGTTGTCGACCAATTTGATGCTTTGAGAGAAGAACTTAAAAACACCGACAAAGGTAAAGAACTGACCCATCACTACATGGAATGTGTTGAAAGAGTCCAAAAAGCTCAAGAAGATCCAAACTACGCTGAAGCTGAATACAAAGAAGACTGTGTTGAAGAATTCTTCCATTTGCAACATTACCTAGATGAACATGCTGCTCCAAGATTATTTGACAAATTGAAATAAGCAATCTACACTGCCAAGCATTTACGCTTATTTTTTTTTTCCCATCAACAAATTTAATCCTGTACACAAATAACCTATATTCAAACAACGTTTAAAAACAGAACACAAATCCAAAAAAAAAAATTAGAATATACCTGACTATTTTCACTTGATTTGGTTATATGAGACATAAATGAAAGCGGTGCCTTTTCTTTTTGTATTTCAAAAACTGCAAAAGAAAATATAAAATGAACTAATGGAATGAACTATACTAGCGAATTCAATTAAATGTGATGTTTGTTTGTTTTTTTTTTTGGAAAAAAGTGTTTGTTAGAGAAACTCAATAACGAAACTTACGCAATAATGTTAAATTAGGATAACCAGGAAAGTGTCACTCAAAAAAAAAAAAAAGACAATGCTAGACAACGTTAAATTTGCAAATAGAAACGGCATCAAACAGTAACTATCAAAGTTATGAAGCATAGAAGAAATGGGAACACAAACATTCCACCCTCTGAACCTTCTCTGAGCTTCATATTGCTTGATGACCTTTCTTTGTTACCACTTTCAATGCTTTAAAGACTGTACTTCTAACAATGGCCAGCTTAATTTTTTTGTTTTTTTTTCTTTTGACATTTTTCCAAAATTGTTCACTCTTTTACATAATTATTTATATTCTTCTATACTATAAAAAACACACTATATTTATTACCGAAATCCTCAAATATTCATGCTTATTGCCAAGAAATCATTTAAACTTTTACTCAATCAGCTAATCAGTGGCAGTAACAATTTTTTGTTCAAGCCTGTAATTAAACTTGTTTTCGGAAATTAAAAATGTCACACGCAACAAGTTTGCCGCTAAGCATGCTTGTCACCTGATTACACATGATTTTGAGTCACGTCGGCAGTCGGTCTTTAAATTACTCTTTTTTTTTGACCGAAATCAAAAGTGTTCTTTTTCCAAAGAGTATACCGACGTCTGAAAATTAAAAGTTTGAAATCCTTTAAAAGTGTCTGTGACATTAAGTTTTTCTCAACCCAGACATTTTAAACATTTGATTGAAAAAACAAAAAACATCTTTCTTTGGATGTTTTTCTTGAACGGCAAAAAAAGAATATTTCACCTTTTTTTTCAAGAATAAAAAAAAAAAGGCACGTGCAAAGTAAATATCACGTGCCAAATATATTTAGCATGTGGCGCACCGTTTTATGGGTGATGATCAAACTTAAAGAGGTTGTTCAAAGCAAATCAGCCATCATTTCCTGACACCTAAAACAACAGACTTTCTAAATTAAAACTTGTCAACTGTCACATTTGGTACCTTTGTATCATTTGATCATTCGATGGCTTGAAATTCAAGTCCTTGTAGGGAAAAACGCCTGGCTCTCGGACTAGCGAGATTGAGGACTTCTGCTAATCTCTCGGAAGCCTCCAAAGTTTCTCCGGGGTGTTTGACAGAGTACATGTTTTTTCGGACTATGCTCTAACCCCATTGCAATGCAAATTTATGTTTTGCCATTTTGGGAAAAACGCAACAAATGACCTTATAGAGTAATATCATTCGTTGAACAAGACATTTGTTCAATTACTTGAATTGAAGGCAAGGCTTACGTTAACCAATGGTGTCAAAGCTAATAGTCCAATCCAAGTTTTTTCATGCTTTGCATATTGATTGTATCGTTTATGCAAAACATATTTTCATATAAAAAAAAACCAGATACATTTCAGGTTGCTTCCAGGACAGTTAAAATCTGAGATATAGTCTCTAATCACGAAATAAAATAGTTATCACTTTCTACGTAGCGCCAATTTTTGGTGGAAAAAAAACTCGTAGTTTGTACATGTGACGTCTCTGTTTTTTTTCAAGACACCAGTATCATTTGATGTCTTGATTCGTATTTTGAGTTTTTTCAGTAAGTGAACTTTCTTTTTCCGCTTGATTAGGTCACTGGTAGTTGGTTTTAACAGTCGTGTGTATGTACGGCCCACTCCTCTGCCATGCGTAATTGCTAACTGGCATATTCTTGGAGCTGGTTAACATAATACACAGGTGCTTCTCTCTATATTAAACCACTCATCATTTTTAAATACAGAAACAACGTAAAAACCAGGTAAAAAGAATAAGAAGTATGTTACCCATGCGTTCAAACAAAATGAACATCGGACCACTAAACCAGTATCAACGACCTATGCTCTTATGCTTCAAGATTTTTGTGCATGAGCAAGCATCTTCGAGTCGTTTGTTCTATCTAAAATACTAGACGAGGAGTAAACCACAAGCAAATTGAGAGTGTCACGGCAAGAGCGCAGAGAGCAATAAAGTTATTCACAAAAACACTAAACTGACTATAACATCTGATTCAAATATGGAGAGCCAACTGAAGCATGGCCAATGGCAGCTTTTGGACGTGAAATGATGGAGGAAAAATTTGACACCTATGATTACTATTCACTTTTATGACGCATAAGAAAACCCCCTTTCAACACTTGATGAAAAATCAAAGAAATAAAAATTTGTTCAGCATTAATTTACTATGGATGAAAATCACTAACGTAATTCTACATGTTTGGGTATTTTTGTGCTTGGTATCGTTACGTTCAAAGTTTTGTCTACTCAAACGTTACACTTGGACAAAGCCCGAAGAATAAAGGAATTGACAAAAGTTGTTTTTTTTACCTTGAGCAAACACAGCACTACCCATATTTGGCACATTTCTCAGCAACTTTAAATCTGAATAGCGAAAACCGCAATTTGTGCAGGAACTTTTGCTTGTTAGATGTAATCTGCCCTCTGATACGATTGTGGCTACTCCCGGAACCTGGTTCATGATGTAGATCAAAAACGGAAGAAACAATTTTACTAACAAACGTTATTTCTAATCGACCTCTTTTTGCACAAGAATTAATTAATTCTTTCAATCAAGTGTGTTATTTTACGAAAGCAATTTTTCCAACAGAAGATGGCTAAATCTAAGAACCATACCGCTCACAACCAAACCAAAAAAGCTCACAGACACGGTATCAAAAGAGTTAAAACTCACAAATACTCTTCTTTGAAAAACGTTGATTCTAAATTCAGAAGAAACCACAGATACGCTTTGCACGGTACCGCCAAAGCTTTGGCTGCCAGAAAAGCTGAAGAAAAAGCTTAATTTAATTTAGATTGATGTATTGATTTATATTAGCAACTGTTTTTTCGAACAACTTTTTTAAACCTCTCATTATGAAAAATGTGTATATTTTGATGGAAAAAAGGGGTTACGGTATGCGCTTTTGAATTTGCAAGAGCATATATTCAGTTAGGTTTCCCTAGCCACTACCACCTCTTTTTTTGTTAGCGTATAAAATTTTATCAATTAATAAAATTTGAACAACCGTATGTGTTAAGCAATCTGAAATTTAAATTCTTCTTGAGTGCGAGAACTTTTTCTGCCATAGATTTCTTTGTTGGCTTATGCTATAGGTTCAAATGCACTACTCTGGCCAATAGATACCTTCTTGTTGAAAGAGTACTTGCATCATATTGATATCACTTTCTTTTAGTTATCGGCTATGAAAGCGTTTGATCTAAAGCAAGCAGCTGTTTGAAGCACGAGACCAAACCATTACCCGACAACGTTTAGTGATAATCGAAAATGTCGATGCAGTTGACAGTCAGCGGCTAAATTAGAGATGTAGAAAAGTTGCCAAACACAGATATAAGAGCAAAAGACTTTGAAATCCAGTTTTGCCACCCAATAATTATTGATTTGACTATTAGCATCATTATTTTATTTCAGAGGCATGTTCGTTGAGTTCCCTCAAACTTTCACGTTCATCTCAAAGGCACGTAAAGATCCAAACACAAACAACAGTTAAAAGCTTATCTTTTCTAGGTGCCTTTATTTTGAAAAGAAAAATATGTCTGGAGCTCAAAAGCCTGCAAACGGTGTACAAGACGAAAATGAAAAGGGAAACGTTGCGATGAACGACCGCATTGGGATTGCCCTTGCCGAAGGTGAATCTAATGCTGCGGTGATCTCAACTTCTCAAGAAATGCAAGCCGATGATAATGATGCTGCGTCCATTAGTGATGTTGTATCCAATAGTAATACTGCGTCTAACAATGTTGCTGTGTTCAGTAGTAATTTGACTTCTCAGGTTAGCAAAATCTATATTTCGAACGTTCCATATGATGCAACAGAGGACAAGTTGCTTCAACTTTTTGCTCCTTATGGATGTTACGAGGTTTTGGTTCCTGCTCAAACGGTCAGGGGTTTCAGAAGATCTTACATGCGCTCTTTTGGAATTGCTTATGCAAATTTTCAAACTTCAGAGAAAGCCAAAGTTTGTGTGGCCAAAATGAATAATACCGTTTTTGAAAGCAGAAATTTGGTGCTTAAATTGTATGAGCCTTTTGCTCCAAATGGGAACCGGGACGTTCATAAAAAAAAAAAAAAGGTTCAAGATAACGAGACTGATCAACAAAACAACGTTTTTGATTTGGCAAATGGTGAAAACAGTGCGAATGCATTGCAGCAGTCACCAAATGCCAAAGAAGCCAGCAAAAAGCAGAAATCAAAGAGAGGTCATAAGAACAAAACAGCTGCTTATGAAGCTTTAAGCACTGAACACAGTAACCCAAGCGAAAATATTTCTGTTTCCAAGCAAGAAGTATCTGAAACAACTGTTTATGTAACAAACCTTCACCGCAAAGTTACAGACGTTGATTTGAGTGATTTGTTTCATGAATTTCACCCTGTAGATATTTACACTTTTTACAAAAAATACCATTCCAAAGGATTGCACATTAGAATTTGGGTATATGCGGCTTTGGTGGAATTTGCTCCAAGTTTGAACGATCAATATATCAGAAACAGCAATGAACAAAAGGGTGAGGCAGATGATGTAAGTGATTACACCACTGGCAATGTGGATGGTAATGCAATCACTGAAAAAACCAATACTGCAATTGAGGTATCCAAGAAATTCAACAGTCTAAAATTGAAGGGCAAAAATATTTGTGTGAGACCAGCTTATTTGAGTAAAATCAAAGAAGTTCAAAATGCTGACAAAAAAAACAAAGGTGAACCTTTCAATGAAAATATAGATACTAGTGGAGATGAGGTTGAGCATGTAGTTGAAGAAGGCTTGGATGAGGGTTGAATTTAGATATTTCTTGCTTTTCTTTTCATGATTTTACTAAAAAATGGTCCAACGCATTTATTTTTTTTGTCGGAGTTGGGCCATGATTCAAATGTGTGTAGTCGAGAATACATATACATGTATAAGTATTGTCTCTAAGAGATCTGATGCGTTGACATATTTATACTTTTGTGGGGAAATTAACAGGTCTGTCTGGTTTTCTTGTTGGAAAAAAAATTACGAATAACCAGAGCAGAGTTTGTGACATCAGCATTTTACACCCACACATTTTACTTTGACTTGTTGCTTTTTTTCGCTTTTTTACACTTTTTTTAAACTGTTTTTTTTTCTTTTTGCAAAAAAATAGCCAATAATGATATAGCAACTGGCCTAGAGCACTTGTTTGTAGGCGAAAGTCAAAGACAATCAACACCAGAAGATGTCGTACAAAATTTGCATTAAAAAAAAAGCGCTCCAGTTTTTTATAAGCCTACTTTTTCTAGACTGAGCCTAAAGCATTGCGCCTGGAAGCACATTGTCTAGACCAAGGTTCAGAAACGTGTGCAGACCATCAACTTTTTGCAACCAAGTTTCAAGTGATTCTGTCACGTGCTAAATAAAATATAAGATCACATATAACGACGCTATATTTTTGAAATCTTCATTTGTCGTGACGTTGTCTTTTCTTTTTTTTTTTTTTTTTTTTTGCATTTCTTCCTCATTTCGGGCATCCATTCTAAAATTGAGTTTTTAGTATGGGATACCGATTTTTCGCCGTGCCAATAATGAATGAATATTCACACACTATGAAAATCTTCCACATATTAGCAGGTTTTAGTGAATAGTTCACCTTCTAAGAGCTTTCAATCTCTTCACTTGGTACTATCTCTCATCTAACCCAATCTTGCTTGCTTGTCGGCTATTGTTCCCTCCAATATCTTTTTTCGATGCGCATTTTGAACTCTTTTTCCATCATAAAATTCTCAGTGTCTATATATTTGTAATTAAAATCAAAAAACTTCAGCAAGAAAACCAACAAACAAATCTATAAGCAATGGGTATGTTAAGACACGAATAGCAGATGCTTGAAAAGAAAATCAAGACGAAGAAGGAAGAATGATGATGCCACAAGCTGGCGCATTTGCGGCGTTTATTGCGGAAAGCTCAAGGATCCAATCACAGCTGTGGAGGGTAGTGCACTCTATAAGCGGACATACCAACGATCAAAAGATAGTAACTGAAAATTTATTGAACTTATGACGTGTCATAACACGAGCAACGTAAAGAAGTTCAGTCATCAAAACAGTCTGATGAAGCAGGAAAACTTATAGCCTTGAATTAGCGAGGATATGCAGAAACTACTGAAAATCGGAATGACCTTTCAGCAGCTCTGGGAGGTGACCTAATATGACAACAGAGAATGATACAAGAACACTTTAATCAAGTTTTTCTTGTTAGATACAGGTTTTTAAAGGTTTCTATTTATTCAATACTATCAAGCGCGCTTCGGGACACACCATTCCAAATTTTAAGGCAAAGTTGATGAAACCTTGTTTTTGATCAGTAAAGAAAAATCTACAACTTTGGGCGGTGACCACTGTTTGCAGGTATGCAATTTGAGTCATTCACTGTTTATATCATCGCTTGTGCTAGTATTCCAGGAACGCCGCCAAATAAACACATTCTTCCTTTCTTACCAAAGATGGATGAGCAATTTTACTAACAAGATTATTAATTCAAATATTCGTTAACAAATCGAAAACATTGGACAAACCACATTTCAAAACAGGTAGAGTTATTCGTAACCAAAGAAAAGGTGCTGGTTCTATTTTTACTTCCCACACCAGATTGAGAGAAGGTGCTGCCAAACTAAGAACTTTGGATTATGCTGAAAAACACGGTTACATCAGAGGTGTTGTTAAGCAAATTGTTCACGATTCCGGTAGAGGTGCTCCATTGGCTAAAGTTGTCTTCAGAGATCCATACAAGTACAGATTGAGAGAAGAAATCTTTATTGCCAACGAAGGTGTCCACACTGGTCAATTCATCTACGCTGGTAAAAAAGCTTCTTTGAGTGTTGGTAACGTTTTGCCATTGGGTTCCGTCCCAGAAGGTACCATTGTTTCCAATGTTGAAGAAAAAGCTGGTGACAGAGGTGCGCTAGCCAGAACTTCTGGTAACTACGTTATCGTCATTGGTCACAACCCAGAAGAAGGTAAAACCAGAATCAGATTGCCATCTGGTGCTAAAAAAGTTGTCTCTTCTGATGCCAGAGGTGTCATCGGTGTTATCGCTGGTGGTGGTAGAGTTGACAAACCATTGATGAAAGCTGGTAGAGCTTTCCACAAATACAGAGTTAAAAGAAACTCTTGGCCAAAAACCAGAGGTGTTGCTATGAACCCTGTTGATCACCCTCATGGTGGTGGTAACCATCAACATATTGGTAAAGCCTCCACCATTTCCAGAGGTGCTGTTGCCGGTCAAAAAATTGGTTTGATTGCTGCCAGAAGAACCGGTTTGTTGCGTGGTTCTCAAAAAACTCAAGATTAATCTTTTTAGCAATATTAAGGTTTACCTATATTTTCTATACTATATGTGTACATTCAAAAAATTCTTTTATATGCATGTATAACCAAAATTAACATTTTTATATAATAAAAAAGAGTTTGCTATATTGCGTTTCGATCATACAGTTGTGGCTTGTGACAGAGATAGTGCTACTACATAGCTTGATCAAGATAAGTCTTGCTCGATCCTGTGTTTTTGATCGCTATCAACAATGGGACTTTGCTGATACGTATTAGTGAAATTCTTCAAGACCATGGCATAAATTTGTACCTAACGTATTGGTTGGCTATCATGATAGTTTTATATCACGTGGCTTTTGCTTTTTCTTAAAATTTGTGTTTTCCTTGGATCTGTTTACCAACAGAAAAAAAAAACCAAAACAAACAGATCATCAATTACAGAAGAGATCTCATCACCATCATCATCATCTGTTATTAGTTAACCGTAGCTATAAATGTACCTTCTTACCACAACCAACAAGCCTCTAAGGACACCAGCTTGCAACAAAGGACAAGATGAGAGTTGAAGAGTTGATTGTGGATGGTTTCAAGTCGTATGCCACCAGAACTGTTATATCGCATTGGGATCCACAATTTAATGCCATCACAGGATTGAATGGATCTGGTAAATCAAACATTCTAGATGCCATTTGCTTTGTGTTGGGGATCGCATCAATGGCTACAGTAAGAGCGTCCAATTTGCAAGACTTGATCTATAAAAGAGGTCAAGCGGGTGTCACAAAAGCAAGTGTTACCATAGTGTTCGACAACAGCGATAGATCAAAGTCGCCCATTGGTTTTGAAACGTATCCTAAAATATCTGTAACTAGACAAGTCAACTTGGGAGGGACGAGTAAATATTTGATCAATGGGCACAGAGCTCAGCAGCAGACTGTGTTACAGCTGTTTCAGTCGGTCCAGTTGAATATTAATAATCCAAATTTTTTAATCATGCAAGGGAAAATTACCAAAGTTTTGAACATGAAACCAAAAGAAATCCTGAGTTTGATTGAGGAAGCGGCAGGTACAAAAATGTTTGAAGATAGGCGGCAAAAAGCGGAAAAAGTCATGGCAAAGAAAGATATCAAACTTGAGGAAATTAAAACATTATTGAAAGAAGAAATCATTCCAAAATTAGATAAATATAGAAACGAAAAAAGATTGTATTTAGAGTTTCAAGATATACAACTGCAACTGGAGGAAATTGAAAATGTGATAGCAACTTTCGACTACCACAAACTATCAACGCAGTTTAACAACTCGAAACAAATTTCTGATGAACAAACTGCTCAACTCACTGAGCTTCAAGAGAAAAAAGCCTCACTTGTAGAGTCACTGGATATCTTGAAGCAGGAGCTTGAAGAAGCCAACTCAAGAAAACAAAACAACGAAAATGTGACCAAAAAGTCAACCGAAAATGCACAAAGTGGGAGAGATATCAAAGCTTTAGAAAAAATGGAAGCTGATTTAACGAATGAAGTTTCAAGATTGGCTTCTTCGCTGAACTTGAAAAAAGATGACCTGAAAGACGACCAAGTGAAGTTAGCAAATCTCCAAAAAAATATGGAAACTATGATGAGTCAACTTCATAAATTAGACGAATCTTGTAGAGTGAAAACAGAGGATTATGAAAGCATTAAGAAAAAGTTTGAGACATTGCAAAGCGATCACCGCTTGAAAGAAGAATTGCTTTCGTCTTTGACGGTGTCTTTATCCAAAAACGGTAACGAGTCTGTTTCTGCGAGTGGGTATCAGCAGCAGATAACAGCTCTAAGGACCAGACTCAATCAAGTGAACATTACAATGAAAAGCACGGAAATGAAACTTAATGCTTTAGAGAATGAAAAATTGAAAAACAATCAGCATTTAGAACAGGCAAGAGCTGGACACGAAAATTTGCAAAAAAAACTTGAAAGCTTAGAGTCAGAGAAACTTGTCACTGTGAAAAAGTTGCAGTCTTTTGGATATGACCCAAACATTTTAAAAGAGTTGAAGAAAAAGGAAATACATTTGAAAAACAATGTGCATAATTTTAGGAACCAAGCGGAACAATGGAAGAGAAAGTTATATAGTTTGGATTTCCAATATGCCAAAGAGAATTTAAACCTGACTTCAAAGGACGCCATCAAAGGTGTGGCTGCCACGTTATTTACACTAGATGAGTCCAAGCATGATATGGCAACAGCTTTACAGGTGTGCGCTGGTGGGAGACTGTACAACGTGGTTGTTGACAATGAAAAAACTGCATCCCAGCTTTTAGAACGAGGAAAATTGAAAAAACGGGTGACCATTATTCCACTTAACAAGATATCAACAAGAACTCTTCGAAATGAAACCGTATTGTTTGCCAAATCTTTGTCTTCGGAAAACGCTGACGATGTGGACTTGGCTTTGAATTTGATTGAGTACAGTGCGGATGTGACCAAAGCTATGGAATTTATTTTTGGAACCAGCTTGATTTGCAAAAATGCTGACTTGGCCAAAAAAGTCACTTTCCACCCTAAGATTAGAACAAAAAGTATAACGTTAGACGGTGATGTCTATGATCCAGAAGGAACTCTTTCTGGTGGGTCCAGAAACAACAATGGTGCTAACATTTTGATCGAGGTGCAAAAATTCAATCAATGCTTGCAACAGCTCAGACTATTGGAACAAGAGCTTGAAGATGTTCAACGGTTAATTAAAAAGCATCAAGAAACTTCAGAACAAACAATAGAGTTGCAAGAATCTGTGAATCTTTGCGAGCACAAAATCTTGACAATTACAAAAGAACTGCAAAACAGTTTACTGAATCAGTATGAGGCAAGGAATGCAGAAATTGAAGAAACCAGCAAGAGTTTGCAAAAGCAAATGGAAGCAAACATGTTAGACGTATCAAATATTACAAAAAACATATCTCAAACAGAAAAAGACATGAAAGAGTTCAACTCAAATAAAGGGGCCAAGCTGGAGCAGCTGAAGTCACAAATTGTATCTTTGTCTAAAGCCTTGGAACTGGCAGAAGATTCTCATGAGGCTGCATATGATGAACAACAAACAGTGGTGCTGGAAAGAGAACAAGTTGCCGAAGAAATTGAAGAGTTGAAAAAACAGGAACAAGACACTCTTTCTAATATTAATGCTCTTCATGACGTTATCAACAAAACCGCAGAGCAAGTTACTTTGAAGTCAAAGGAGTTTGACAGCATTCATTTGACCCTAACTGAAGCAAAAGAGAAAATCCGTCAAATGAACGAAGAGATCAGGCAATTGAGCGACACGATTAAAGAGAAAAACAATGCTTTGAAACAAACAGAAGTGGACTATCAAATATTGCTTAATGAGCATCAAAGTTTCATTCAAAACGTGGGGTCACTAGAATCAAGACTAAAAGCTTTGCTAGAAAAACATTCTTGGCTCGATGATGAAAAAATGGTTTCAGGAATTATTGAGCGTAACTCCAATATTGATTTGAATGAATTCAAGTCAAGAAGAGAAATTCTTGCTACGAAATTTTCCGCCATGAAAAGCAAGGTCAACACAAATATTATGAGCATGATTGAAAACGTTGAGAAAAAAGAGTCCACCTTGAAAACAATGATTAAAACTATTGAAAAGGATAAAAAAAAAATTGGAGAAACTGTCAAAAAGCTTAATGAATACAAAAAAGACACGCTTGTGAAAACATGGGAAAAAGTGAGCATCGATTTTGGCCAGATTTTCTCCGAACTTTTGCCAAACTCTTTTGCGAAGTTGGTTATTCTTGAACACAAAGAAATCACAGAAGGTTTGGAAGTCAAAGTGAAACTTGGGAAAATTTGGAAAGAAAGTTTGGTTGAGCTATCTGGTGGTCAAAGGTCGCTAATCGCATTATCTCTCATTTTGGCTTTGCTGCAATTCAAACCAGCACCAATGTATATTCTGGATGAGGTTGATGCAGCTTTAGATTTGAGTCATACACAAAACATTGGTCATTTAATCAAAACAAGATTCAAAGGGTCCCAGTTTATAGTCGTTTCCTTGAAAGAAGGCATGTTTACCAATGCAAACAGAGTCTTTCGTACAAGATTTCAAGATGGTACTTCTGTTGTCAACATAATGACATGAGAGAGTTGCAGAAAGGCATAAATAATTAATTAAATAGCTATTTAAAAGAAATTAATAAACTTCCAAAATGTATCTACCAGTTTCTTTCAAGTTTTCGGTAGCTTGGTTCAAATCAATCTTAACACCTTTTTCAGCAGCATCTTTTGCCAAGATGTTTTGCAGGGCTTCAGTGATGTTTGGAACAGGCCATGTAGGACCACACAAGTAGAAAGACCCTTCTTGTTTACACATTGCGTCAGATAGCATGTCCAAGGCTTCATTAATTTTGTCTTGAATGTAAATTTTGTGAGGTTGATCTCTCGAAAAGGCAGCACCAATATGGGTAAGAACACCAGCATCTTTGTAGGCTTCCCATAGTTCTCCATACAAGTATTCTTCCCTCTTGTGTCTTGAACCCAAAAACAAGAAAATATCACCGATTTCGTAACCTTGTTCTTTTTGCCAGACTTTTTCTTCAATAATGGCTTTGAATGGGGCCAACCCTGTACCCAAACCACTCATGATAATAGGTTGTTCAGGTCTTGGTGGTAGTCTCATGACAGAAGGTTTGACACTAACAACCAATTCGGCACCAACTGGTAAATCAGACAAGTATTTGGAAGCTTGACCATATCTGACATTACCTTTTTTATCGACCCAGTCGACAACAACTACCAACAAGTGGACAGCGTTTGGATGAACTTTTTGAGAAGAAGCAATAGAATATTCTCTTCTTTTCAAAGGAGCAATGATTTTGACCAAATCTTCCAATTTTGGTTTACAACTTGGGAATAATTCCAAAATGTCAGCATAAGTGTAGTATTCTTCCTCTTGGAATCTTTTCAACTCAGCGGCACCTGCAGCAGAAACCAAATCAGTCAGTTGTTTCTTTTCATCATCATTAGTAGCATGTTCAATCAAGGCTTCATAGAATTTCTTCCCTGGCTTACCAAAGACATCCAAGTTTTCAGTGAAGGCTTGGAAAACAGTTCTGTATTCCAAAATAGAGGCATCTTCTCTGTTTGGCACAGCAATGACATCATTTCCATTCAACCCGTATTTTGCTAAGAATTCTTCAACCAAAGCGGTATTGTTTTTAGCATGAACACCCAAGGCTTCACCAATTTCGTATTTCAGTCCAGTGCCAGTGGTGTCAAATTCAATTTCGAAAATGTTTCTTGAGTAAGATTCTGGAGTAACCCTTTTGTTTTTAGCAACTTTAACAACAAAATTTTTGACAGGCAAGTGTGGTCTCAAATCGTTTTTGACCCCGTAGACTTCAGAGAAAGTCAATTGTTTAGCAATTTCAAATGAGGAAACAACACTGACTTTTTCTTCAGTGGAAGGAACGCTTCTTGGATTGGCAGTAAAAGAGTTTTCCTCAACAAAAGTTTTCAAAGCAGCTGGTTTTTCATCTTTTTCTTCACCTTCTTTTTCATTTGTCAAATCTTTGAACAATGCGGTGTATTGTTCAGCTGCAATTTCTTTGACACCGTTTGCAATTGCATCAGTGACGGAATCAGAAATAACTGAGGCCAACAGTTCGATATCAGGGCCGGCAGAACTCCAAATTCTTCTAACAGATTCAGCGACATCGGCACCAATACTGTATTTCCAAAAGACAGCTTGTGAAACAAAAGACAGAGTATGAGTTTTCGTTTCTTCTCTGTCCCCAACCAATTCTTTGTCAATGAAAACAAGTTTCAAATCTTTTTTAACCAAGTTGGCCAAGAATTGAGATGAAAGTTTCAAGTGTTCAGTGTAAGTGGCCAAAACGTTCAAATCATGATCTTTGATTGATTTTTTGTCCAAAACAACAATAACAGTACCATGTTCCTTTGTTGTGTTGGTAACATCGAATTCATTCAAGATGCTAGAGTTGGCAACAAAAGTAACGTCTGCGCTGTCAATGTTGGAAACAATTTTTTGCACTTTATCATCAAAAGCAATGAATTGAGCTTGGAAAGTACCAGCATTGGCAACGTTGTCGTATTTGGTTCTGGAAGAAATTTTTTGTCCGTCAACCAAAGACAAAGCATGAATCAATTTGGAAGACAGATCCAAGTTTTCTCCGTTGTGGTCATCAGCCCAAACAACAAATGAAGAGTCTTTAGTTGCCGCAGAGTTAGAAGCAACGGTTGGAACGTGGTTTTCCACAATTTGAGCCACAGCATTTGGAGACCAGATAAAATCCGGGGTGTAAACAAATTCAGAAACTTGAATGTTGGATTTTTCAAATTGTTTCAAAGCGCTGACAACAGTTTTTTGCAAATCAGATTTGCTTGATGGAGTCAAAGTTTGACCAATAACAACAACATTTTCAACATGTTTTGGCAACAAAGCAACAAACTTGTCAGTTGCAAATGGGAATGGAATTCTGATTGCGATGTGACCAATTTCTGCATTTTCAGCATAGTTGGCAAACAATTCTGATTCCAAAGAACCATAAGTGACAAAAACAGTTTTAGCGTTTTCAGATCCAAAGTATTTGAAATTGTGAATTTTGACTGCAGAAGAATCGTTGAAGGCAGACAAGAAATGATCCAAATCGGTCTTTTGAGCATTGGCAATAGTGCTAACAGGTGGGATAGCTGTAAAAGATTGTTCATCTTTGGAGCTAACCAAAGTTTTGGCATAGTTAGCACCGTCAAACAAATGGATTGCGCTACCGTATTGAGATAAGAATAAAGAGAAAGCGGCGGTGTGTTTAACTTCGTTATGGTTAATTGGAGTGATGACTGGAAAGTTCAAAGCTTCAGCAATTCTCAATGGAGTAACATAGTCCGTCTTGATGACATCATTTGAGTAGTCCAAAGCAGCAACTTGTAAAGCCAATTTGAAAGTATCGTTTGTTGCAGCATTTTTTCTCAAAGTGCTAAACAAATATTTCAAACCGTACCCTGGAGTAACAATACCAACAGGGGTACTGTTACCGCTGGTTGCTTGAAATCCTAATGGCAAAGAACCAGCACCAGCTCTAATTTGCAATTCTTGGAAATAAACTTCTTTTTCGTTTTTGGCAACCCATTTTTTCAAACCAGCATCAAGCAAATCTGGTTCGCTAAAAGTTTTGTAGGAGAAAATAGTTTGCAAGTGGTTGAACAACACAGATTGAATACCAATAGATGGAGTGGTGTACTTTGGAAAATCCAAAGAATCAGTTGGGATACCAAAAGGATTGGTTTGGTAACTCGACATTTTGGTGGTTTGTATGTTTTCTTGTTGTTTTGATATTGAGAAGCACGACGAGATCTATCATCATGAAAGCCAATGCTTAAATACGAACACACGTTTTACATTTCGTAAACGAATGACTTTGAGTTTTGACAGCTGTAAGAGAAGTGATGCCTTCAATTCCAAATGACCAAGTCTTGAACAAAAAAATGGTTAGCCAAAAAATCATCACTTGCTTAAACAGACAGACAAAATACCACAGTTTCCACAGTTCTAAACCACAGTTTTAAGTCTTCACAGTTCTTACTCTCAGTAAAACTTGAGGTGTGCGGGTTTGTTTCACCAATTGAACTAACGTACTGCGATATTTTCTCAGTCACAAATATTAATGCACAATATCACGTGGGATTTGTTAAATCTTATCGTTCAATTTATGCCACGGACTCCCAAACAGGAAGAAAAGCCTAAATGGGACCTACTAAAGTTTGATCAATTCACAAAGAAAAAAGTTAAATAAAAGATACCGCCTTGCTTGAAAAAATGAAATGATTTTACTGATTCATTTCTCTATACAACTTCTGGTGTCTTTTGGTATTGTAATGAATAAATGTTAGGACCTCAATAGTCTGAAGAGCTCAATCTTGGTCTTCTTGGAGCAATGTCAAGTTTGCTGATCAATATGTTGATGATGGGTGCTAAGCCTGGGTCTGAAGAGTCGGTCAGTAAAAGTGATTTCAAAACATTTGCAAACCCTAAACCAAGCATCTCCTGTTTTCTTTCATCAAAATACAAAAACTTGTTTTTAGCGTGATGAGCTGCAAAATTTTTACTGTGAGAGTTTGACTTATTTGTTGAAGCCCACCGAGGTGCAGAAGAGCTCGAACCAGTATGTGCTGTGCTTATGGTTTGTTGAGCAGTGTCAAACTGCAACTGTGGATAATCCGAGTTTTCTTCTAACATGATTTGCGAAGGTGGCCCCCACCTTGATATTATGTTGTCTTCAGATTGGCCGCTCGAATATTTCGTTTGATCAATCAAATCCTCGTGCTCTTCATCAGAGATTGCGTTTTCTGGATAGCCGCTAACTATGGAGCGCTCACCATTATCTTCCGTTTCGATCTCATCGTCACTGAGATTTACGTCTTCATCATCGTCTTCTTCCTCACCGTCATTTTCTTCTTCTTCAGAACCACTAAATTTACGCTTGTTCATCTTGTACTTTTTGTAAAATTGCAAATCAGAGTTGGACTCCAACAAACTTTTCAAAATTTTCAAAGAAATCTCTTTAACGCTAGGCTCATCTTTGTCTTTGCCAGTTTTACTCATGGAAATGTCCTCCAAAATACATTTGATGTTTATCATCAATTCTCTCGACTGCAAAATCATAGATTTTTTGAAATCATCATCGTGCAATGAAATGTTTAATATGATTTGCAAAACAGGTGAAACAATCCTTTTGGCTGTTGAATTGTTGTTTGCTCTAATCTTGGTCAATTTGCTGGCCAAAAATTGGAAAAAATAACATGTTTTTTTGTGATTGATGCCGTCAGAATCTGTCAAAAATAACTTCAATAATTTATCAATGTCAAACCCACAACTTGGGCATGTCAAATTACTCAAAAAATAGAAAACCTCTTTTTGAATTTCGATATTTTCGCTGTTTATGAAAAACAAAATCTTGGTCAAATCAAAATCATTTAAAGGTTTTTGGTGATCTGAAACTGTTTTGGAAGTAACAAACGCAAGTGCAAATGAAGAGTTTCTTAAAACCCTCAACACTGTAAAAGTTAAGCTGTCATTTTTTGAGGAACTTGGCAGACCTGAACTGTTCTGTTGTTGCATAATGATTGTGTCTAAAAGTTTATTCAGAAGATCCAGCAATCCAAATTTAATAAGAGAACTTTTCAAAGGAGAAAAATCAATTGCCAAATTTGAAACCAACCCTGTAACCTCTTGCAAAACTTTCAATTCGCTGCTGCACGCTTCGCAATCGTATTTGTTTTGAACAGAAAATTGAGAGATTAGCTTCAAATCTTGCTCAATTACATCCAACAAAACTTTTGACAAATCTTCATCAGTAAAATACACTTTCAAGCTATTGATACTTCTGCTCATTACTCTCAAAAGTTTGCACATTGAAACTGTCAAGTCTGAGCTGAAAACTTTTGGTAAATTGTGTCCCAAGTCCATGGAATTCAATAGCTTGATGTTTGCAGTATGATAAATTAGGTAATTTTTAAAGTACTGGATCAATGGGGAGGACTGGCAATTGATGTAAAAAATCGACTGCTCATTATTGAGGTAATCAAATTGATTGTTTCTATTGAAAACCCCCTTAAATTTGGTTTCTCCGTTATCTTTCATGATGCGGTATAGAATTTTTGAGCTTTGCTTGATTATGTTATTATTGTTTCCATCTTCGGCTCTGGTGCCTGATTGTCTCGCGCCTTTCAAAATGCTGTGTTCCCTTGTTTCTATATCCACAAAATGCTCTTCCAACATTTTGTCCAAAGTTTTGATCAAATCTGACCTTTCATTTGTAAACAATCCGTCAAGCTTCAAGAGCCAAAAATTTTTAGAGCCATTTTCTGCAATCATAGCAAATAAATCAAGTAACTGTGATAAATGCAAGTAAGAGCTTCTATTTGGATGTTCCAACCTGATTAAATTTTTGAAATCATACTGGAGCTTGAGAAAAAGTCTCTCTTTAAAATTCGAGTCCAAAATATCACTCAAAGTAACTTCGGAGTATGTTTTTTTGGTGGTTTCTGTAGTTGATGAATCATTTCTCAAATTTTTGTCAAACTCACTCAGGGCTTTAAGTAGTTCGGGAACCACTTCTTGCACAAAAACATTTTTTTCAGCAAGCCCAAAACTAGGCTTGGTTAAAGGCTCCTTTTGGCAAGCTTTCACTTTTTCAAGATAATGCAACGTAACTTTGTAAGGCTCATACCAGTATGGAACTTCATACTTGTAGACTTGCTCTTCAATTATTGAGTAAAAGGATTTTTCAGGAATGCAGCAATAAGCAAGAAACCTAGCCACTGCAAATGGAGCAGAAGTGTCATCCATGTTATAGATGTGGAGAGCAAATTTTTCCCCTTCAACGTTGAAATTCTGTGTGTCTGGTTTGAAAGAAAGATGGACCACCAATTTGATAATAAAAGTCTCCATTTCCATAATTTTTGCATTTTCGTGTAGTTTGTTCGATCTTATTCTCCGTAAAATATCCCCTTCAAGGTCCAAAGATCTTTGGTTCTCAAACCCAGTATCGAGTTGAATAAAAGTATCTAGTATACTGGTGCATGTTTGCAAGACTCCAAGAGGATCTAATGCGTAACAATCCATAAACATGAAGTGTAAATCCTTTTGAAGTACTGATCTAAAGTGTGAGACCCAATCATTGGGGACTTGGTGTGTTTTCTCTACATTAGTAACCCCATTATGGATTATCGATGAGTCTTTTGTTTCAGCATGGGGCACACCATTTTTTGTTGACCCATTATTTTGATGGTGATACTGAAAGTGCGATGAATATGGTGGCTCTTGTAAAACTTCCTTGAAAACCATAGGATACGTCACGCTAAGCCCCTTGTTCAAACATTCATAGTATTTTTTACACAACTTCAGTGATTTAGAGGCACAAAACTTCTTAGAGGTTTGGTTGCATCCAGTTCGACAACTTGCTAGCTTCATCCACAGACTTGTTATGTCTGGCAAGTAATTAGCGGTATCTATGTGAAATAGCATTAGTAGAATATCCAAAATCAAAAAACACTCTTCATGGGATATCATGTAGTTTTCATGGTTATTAGTGCTGAAATATTTCGACACGGTATCAATCAACTCGTCTAAAAAAATCAAATCATTCTGTTCAATGAAAAGATGATCTTCCCTGGTTAATTCAACCATGGGTAAACATGAAATTATCAAGTAACGAGCCCTGAAGGACTCTGAGCTGGTGATTATCTTTTTTTTAATTTTTTGTAAGCTGTTCAAGCACCCAGACGTCATTTCTGAAAAGAAGTCTAAAAGTTTTTATCTATCTCTTTGCTGATTGTTAGATGTCTTTTCTGCAACAGTGATTTTTCTTGGCCTTTTCAATTTTTTTTCCCTTTTCTGCGTAAAGTGCTCCGTGATTCAGTATAAATTTCAACGTTGTCAGTTTTGGTTGTTCTTTAGAGTGTGGACTGTTTGTGTTTGATGTTTTTTCAATGTTTTTCATAAAAGCTCATCAAACGGTAGATAAGCTTATCTATCAGACTCTTTGCTCTTACCCAATAGCCGCCCCCTTAAAAAGCTATGAGAGCTTGATTGTTGTGGAGCACACCCCGGGCTCGGTATAAAGAAAGCATTAAAAACAATCTTGTCCGAGAGACGGGCTAAAAAAAAAAAATAAAGTTTATCGGTGTTGAGTAACCGAGTTTGGTCTAGGTTTCGTTGGCTTACTGAAAAGTTTACAAACTCTAGCGTGATTTTATTATTCCCAATGGCAAGGAGCTTTTAGTTCTTACGATATCATGGTGTATGAGAATTGATACACAAAAACACCCTCACCAAACCACAAATGGATAGTTTGATTACAAATTTTAAGCAATTGCTAAACATGGATACTCTGCGCTCGTTTAAAACACAATTTTTGAGTGAACAAAACAACAAATATCTACCGTACATTGTTGCCGCAACATGCTGCTGTTTGGTATACTTTGGGATAACCAGCAACAATTCCAACAACCAAAACAAGAAAAGAAGAAGACCAAAGAAGAAGACCAGCAAGAGTAGAAGCAAAACTAGCTCAACGCAAAAATCGACACCAGCACCAACACCAAAGAAAACTAGTGCTGAAAAAATACAAGATGTTAATGTCAAATTTAACAAGGAATACAGAGAAGGTATTGTACAGCTGCTGGAATCGTATGATCCATCCGTTGAACAGGACACGTACAAAAAAAAGTTTTATGGCGAGATGTTGCTGAAGTTGTTGATAGAGTTGGATGGTGTGGATCTGGTCGGTATGGAAGAAGGAGAAGCCAAAACTGCATTGAAAACGAAGAGAAAGCAGTCTATCAAAGAGATTCAGTCTTATCTAAGAAAAGTCGACGCTTTGAAGTAAGCAATGTCGATTACTACTACGAAACCTTTATAATTGATTTAATGAAAAAAATGAACATTTGATAAGCGTTTGATCAACGTACGTAACGCTGTTTTTTTGTTTTTTTTTTTAACCCAAGTGATTGGCATATAATACACCGTTGTCGTTTCTGTACATAAGCATGCGTGGTCAAGTTAAGTTTCTTGTCCTTATCAGTGGAGATAACGCGTTACAAATGACATTTGCCACGTACTCTTTGGAGAAAAAATGAGCTGTATCAATTGTCCAACAATGCGATCTACCTTGATTGAAACTCACAAACACGGACGTGTGAATTTATAAAGTTCTTAGTCATCGCGCTGTGAAACTTAGTAAGGAATTGGAATGGTGCGTATTTTCTACGCGCAGGTAATAAACGCGCTAAGATCTCGAATTTTTTTTTTTTTTTCACTCTTTCGGAAACAACCGCCTTAAAGAAGATGACACATAGTTCGAATCAAAAACTTTATATTTAAGACACTCTGGGTTCGAGAAGTTACGAAACAAACAAACATTCAAAAAGTATATTACGAGAACTTAAGGCACAAAAACAAGCTAATACCAAGAAACTTTCCAAAACTCAGCACGAGATGTTCACCGGAATTGTAGAAACACAAGGGACTATCAGCAAAGTCCAAAACGATCCTGACAACTTTATCGTCACAATCAACGTCAAAGGTACTGGTTTTTTATCTGACTGCCACGTTGGGGATTCTATCAGTTGTTGTGGTATTTGTTTGACAGTTATAGAGTTTAGCAATGACTCAGCGCTTCAAAGCGCTTGGTTTAAAGTTGGGATTTCCCAGGAAACCTTGAGAAGAACAAGTATTGAAAGCATGTGGAAAGAAAATTCAAAATTGAACTTGGAAAGAGCCATGGGGATGGGCAACCACAGATTTGGAGGACACTACGTACAGGGCCATGTGGATACTGTTGCCACTGTTGTTGAAAAAATCGCAGAGGGAGACTCCATTAACCATGGTTACCAATTAAGAGACAAAGAATACGAAGAGTTTATTGTGGAAAAGGGGTTTATAACCGTAGATGGGGCTTCTTTAACAGTTACCAAAGTTGAACCAGAGGGTAAATTTTGGATCAGTATGATTAAACACACGCAAGAAGTGCTTGTTCCTAGAAATATTGGTGATCAAGTTAATATTGAGGTTGATTTGACAGGAAAATTGATTGCAAAACAAGTCAAGCTTTACATGGATAAATACACGAAAAAGGATTGATGATAGTGTACATAGTTTAGGAGCTCAAGCAGTTTATTTTTTGTATTTTCTTTATATATTTTCAACAATTGTAGATCAAAGAAACACCTTCGTCACCTGCAGTAATGATTTTGTCTTCGCCAGCAAAACAGAAATCCAAAACACCCATGTTGTGGCCAACACATGTAAAACTTGGTTCTTGGAATCTTCTTGAGTCGTATTTATAAACTTTCCCATCAATCGAGCTTATGTAGATATCTGTTCCTCTGAAGAGTATTTTGGTGACTGAATCAGGTAACTGAAATTCTGTTCTAATTCTCATGGAAGCTGTATCGTAAACTATCACATCACCTCTAACTAAACCGATACAAAGTAGAGGTATACTGTGAGAGTCTGGAGACCAAGCGATAGATTCGATAGAAGCATCTAACTCGTCTTCCTCTGGTTTCAATTCAATAACACATGGAGTCAAATGCAGCACATGGCCAGATGTACAGTTCACCACAGCCAAGCAACCGTTGTTTGCACCAAGACAGCACATGTTGCTGGAATATGTCTTTAAGGAGACCCATGGAGTTTCTAAACCTTTGAAATCACTGGAGGCCCACTTGTTGACCACGTCCCCTGTGTAGCAGTTCCACACAACAACAGTTCCATCCATCCCGGCAGTAACTAAATAAGCAGAACCATCTTCTTGAACTTGCAAGAAATCCCCGGCAGAGCAGTCCTGTTGGTGAATGAAACCAGAAAACAAGACGGTCAGCTCGTTGTTGTCCTCAATATTATAACACCACACGGAACCATCGTTGGCACCAAATGCAAACATAGATTCCACAGTAGGGTGGGTTTTCAACCACACAATTTCTTCGACTTGCTGGATTTCCTCCAAGAATTTCCACTTGGACCCATCTTTAGATGACTTACTAACTTTGACTAACCCGTTCATATCACCGGTAACCAAGTATTTACCCAAAGGTTTGGTGAAATCAGCAGCAATCACGCTTTCTGTGTGTTCAATGGTGGTGGCAAATTTCGGAGGAACAGAATGCGACGTCCACAAATGCGCCTTGTTGTCACCACCTCCCGTCACGACCAATGGGACTCTTGGGTGATGAGAAATAGAGAAGATAGAATCTGTGTGCTTGTCAAAGTAACCAATACTGTTGTTGCTCATTTCAATTTCGATATCGGCTTGCTCATCTTGTGGAGCCATTTCTAGCGGTTGCGAGGTTTCCCCATCTTGTGCTGATTCATCACCATTTTCTTCGTCGTCGTCTTCTTCTTCCTCAAACTCGTTGTCTTCTGGGGCTGGTAAATCCTGATTCAGAACAATTTCTTGGTCGACTTCATTTAAGTTGATGTATTCGGCTGGCTCATCGCCTGCAGTGTTTGGAGCGTTGGCTTGTTCAGACATGATTAATTTGATTTCCGGTTTTTTTGTTCTGAAATTCTTGATTGCCAAAACCTGACTCTAAAGCACTTGCCAATTGCAGAATAGCTTCAAGATGAAAATTGTTGATCAGCCCCGCTATGATTGATTACTAAGGGTTTCGAGAGCTAGCTTACCAAAACATTTCCTAAAGCAAGTGACAAAAACATAGACACGCGAGATGCTGCGACAGAAGAAAAGAAAAAAAAAAAAGAAAAGAAAAAATGGAGGAAAAAAAAAAAAAAAAAAAAAAGGACACTCTTTTTCGATTGACCAGTTTTGAATCAACCAACAAACGCTTTTTTTGAACTTGAGGACGACACACTTGCGTCTGTAACCTGAGTAATAAGATATAGGGAGACAAGAAATAAGACAGCTAGTGATACTCCAAGAACAGTCAAAGTACAAACTTACGCCAAGAATTACTTGAAGGAAATCCCATTTCAAAACCATAGACTAACTATTAATCAAGCGTTTTCAAAATAAAAACATTTCACTAGAACTGCAAACTATTTCCAATCAAAAAAATAAACACATAATGAGCAAGAAAATTGGATTTGATTGGGGGTACCAGCCATTGAACAAAAACGCTAGTTTAAAGAAAAATAAGGACGAAACAAACAGTCAGTATGACGATGCCGACACAGATTATTCAAATAAAAACGCTTTGAGTCGCAGCACCGGCACGAGCAATGAGGACAGCGCGACACTGCTTTCAAAGTATAGAAATGGAGAATCATACAACTTTTCTCATAATAAAGACAGGAAAAGAACAGTTGATTATCAAGAAGATTCCGTTTGCTCTACGGATCTGCCATCGCGCTATAATACCAGCAGTATAATGACAAGAAAAATTAAGAAAAACCGGAATGCATACTGCAGTCTTAAAGCCTCTTTGGACAAGGTGAATTCAGAAAGCTTCAGTTTCAACGCAGAAAGCTCCAAGGTTGTACAGCACAGTACAGCACAGACACTACCCATTAACAGAGTGATAGAGCTTTTGGATAAAGAACAGTTGAACAACGTGATATTAAAACTCGTGAATAGTTATCCTGAGCTGAGCGAGACCATTTACAAAGAATGCTCCAAAACTAACACCATGAACCATGTGGTAGATTCTATGATCAAGAAGCTTGATGAAAAGTTTCAAACTATTATTGAGAACATCCCATTTTCTAGAGCAGGCAGCAACAATGAATCTCTAAACGACTACTGTTTTGAAAGAATGAAAGCCAGTCTTTTAGAATTCTTAAACTGTTGCTATGAATATTCACAGTCTATAGAGTTGGGAAACAGAGAGCAGTGGAGACTATTGGATCACATACTTTTGCAACTAGCAAAACTGCCAACTTTCACCAATTCGATAAACAATTACTACACAAATTTCTGCATTGAGCAAATGGATAAAACTTTTCACAAAAGCTTGCTAAACACAAACAACGACGACTGGGTGTATCTTTTTGGTGATAGACTACTGAAGCATTGCGAAAGTTTGGGAACTGACAGGCTTCGGTGCTTGAACGCGCTTATCAACGAAGCATATCATCGTACAACGAACACAACGGAAATATCGAAACCCGCCAGTGCAACTGGGACGCTTTTTTAGCTTTTTATCTTTTTTCTGCAAGGTATAGAACTGAATGTGTCATTCTTCAGGAGGGCCTGCGTCATAGTTTTAGAATACTTATATAATTTTTGATTTTTATTTAGTGTAACGAACAGCAAAGTTTGAGTTTTTAAAAATATCCGATTTAAAAAAAAAATACATTCAAGAGTCCCGTGTTTGAGAGCCAAAGAATTTAGAAATAGCAATCTTCGCTAACTCGCCAAACAGTCTCTTTCTTCTCGCCAACCTCAAAGACTTTTGTGTTTGCTTTGATCTTTCTTTGCTGTGATTGGCGCAATGTTATAAAGCCGAGATCTGTTCAAGCAACTGGCGCGTCCTCTTTTTTTTCCTTTTCACCCCGGTTCAAGCATCCCGAGCAGCATCTTCAAGAAAGTGAGTATACAAACTTGCAGGCAAATGTATCAGTCAAGGTGTTTCCAGTAAAAGAACCAATACAGTCAAGACAGTCCGAAATGAGTGTGAGGCCTGTTCATTATGACAAAGATAGTATTAAAGAACTAACGAAAGAACTTTTGGTCGCCGGGACCAAAGGTGCAGTGCAGGGGGCCATAATATCCATCACCACTGGGTTGTTGTTGAAAAGGTTTTCTGCAACATACAGAAACGTTAGAAACCAAGTCAAAGTCTTTTATCACAGTGCGTGGATAGCGTCAGGCTCTACTTTCCAATGTGATAAACAGCTGATCAAGTTTCAGGAAAGATATTACCAGTCTGAACTAGACAGAAGATCCAGAATCCTTGATGAAGCCGCTGAAAGAGGGATATTCTTAGAAGAAGATATGGTTTCAAAATCGGTCATTCCTAAATGACAACAAATGTTGAAAGCACGCATGACCCTACACATTTTATACATTTTATGAAAAACTCAATAACCTAAGTATCCCTTTAAAAATTACGAAAATCAACCAAATCATTCTGAAACTTAAAGTGATCATGTACTCAATGATCACATAGAAGATTTTGTCCTTGTTCTTGCAAATTTTATTGAACATCCTCATTTTATGAATCTTACTCTGCCCGTCTTCATCCTCAGATTCGGCATATCTCGCAGTTGCATTGCCACACATCTTCAATCTCAAAGTTAATGACGTGTTGATCTCAGTCAATATTCTATCGTTTGTGAAAATAAGCTCTTCAATATCGTTTGAAGGGGGCAAGTAATTCGAGTACTTATCTGTGCCAAGCATTTCTAGTTCTCGCAATTCCTTTAATGCTTTTTCGTCATCGCAAAGCTGTCTTTCCTCGGTTTTTTTGTATTCGTATGAATCAAATTTGGCAATGTGTTTCTCGTAGCTCAATCTCATATTCGCATGTTGTACCATCAAAATTTTTTGAATTGACTTGAAATACTGGAACTCCTGGTATTGCAGCTTTTTCATGTGTTGAAACGAGGACTGCTCTTTAGATCTTTGGCCAATCGTGCTTTGGTTGGACTCTTGTACTACATGCTCAAGTAGCGCAGGCGGTGATTGAGATTTTTTTGTAGTACTTCCCAAGTATTCCTTTTCACTATCCATACTTGAAGATACACTTTTCGTCAGTGACAGCGACCCATCAACATTCATTTCAGACGAAATGCTCGAGGCCGTTCCTTGCCTCGTATGCATCGGTCTAAGTTTCACATCAAGCAAATTAGGAGAGTAAGATTTGCTGTTCAAAGCACTCTGTGATGCCCGAGGTGTACCAGATAAGGAGTACACGGGAGTCCCGTTTACAGTACTTGACGATTGGTGAGTACTATTTTGTGCAGTCAGCACACGCTGCAAATTTTGCTGCTGGTCTTTTTCATCAGTTACAATGACTTGAGGAAGAGAGTTCTCGCTGGAAAATTCTTCATCAAAGTCTTCCACCTGCCTTGATGTTTCTTTCAAATTTCCGGCGTCCTCGACATGTTCCACGTCCGCAGGCACTTTTTCCTCGTATTGTTGAAAAGCGTCGTGCGCAAAATTAGCTTCATTATCTTCCGAAAGCTCTGCGTTTGGTTCCTCTGTATCTTCAACGTTTTCAGATGAGTTCATTTGTGATCTCAAAACTTGTACCCTTTCCCAGTTGATGTCGTCATAGCGTTCATTCACCCCAACAAACCACTTCCAAAAAACATATTTGCCCCTGTTTTTCCCCTTCCGCCTGTGTATAGGATTGTGTGAATGGCTTGTTCGAGGCTCTTTATAATGTCTGTGCTCGTGCTCGCTGTATTGATGCTTCTTCATTTTCTTTTTCTCCCAATTATCGTTGACCGCATCGATTCCTAGTTCATTGTTTTCGTCCTTCGGCCTGTTTCTTCGACTAAAAACCAAAACAGGGATAGCAGGAGGGTCTGTTACTGCATGCGTCTTTCTAAAAGTGTCTCTGTGATTAGCACGCATTCCCTGGTGTTGTAATTTCCTATTCCGAATAGTTTTCAAAGGATTATATGAACCGTTAGTTGAATCCAAAAGCATATAGTAATGTGCAAGATAGTTTCGCACTTTGACAATTTGCACTCTCAGCCTAGGGTCTGTGATTAGCGAAGACCCTAGTCCGGCAGATTCTGACAAGTTTGAATAGTCTTTTTTAGCATTGGACGACTCGTCAATGTTGAAATCCAAAAGAAGTTGTGGTTTTGTATTTTTCACCAACCACAAAGTCAAAGTTTTAGCATTTAGCAAAGCTTTATCTGATTTCGCGGCGGCCTTTTCACTATTGTCATCGTCATCTGTAGAGCCCGCTAGTTTTCCAGCAAAATTATTACGCATGGCAGAACTGCCCACGGTGTTGTTTCGGCGTGGTCGCACTATTACATCGCTTTCTTCTGTATCATCTTGCTTATTTTGCCAACTTGTGCCTTGTGAGCTAGAGCTTCCAGAGCTTTGATTGACCCTGTAACCATTTTTGTATTCTTCGTCGTAGCTACTAGCGCTTGCTGTGTCAGGACTGTGGAAAGAATGAGAATGGGGCCTTGGGGCTGGAGTTAATGTGGAAGGTATGTTCAAAAAATCATGAGCAAATTTGTGAGAATTGTTGTTGTGTTTGTCTTGAGCTGACAAATCATTCAGCCCTTGAAGTTTCACTACTGTACCACTTTTATGAAAGCCCATGAAAAATAGAAATAAGTCGTTGCAACGTATTTTCGGAGAGCTGGTGTTGCCACGTTTTATTGGTCATGTTTGAGCTGTTTTGAAAATAATCGGAAACCTAATCATCTTGACAATTGACAAAAAGTTGTGGCGCGGTAAACGAAAGGGCGAAAAAATCCTGTCAGGCGCATAGCGACTATAATGCGCAACATTTTGAATGCCCTGTACAGCATAAACTCAAAGTTATAAAAAATGAAAAAGCAAGCAAATACTACTCCACGCAGCTTATCAAATACATCTATCATGCAACAAGCAGAATACTTTGCCATCATTGCCAACGACAAAGACTATCCGCTGTACGAAGCCTCTTTTACGGACTCCTCAACAAATGCTTCTGCAGAATTATTCCCATTCATTGCGAATTCTGCATTAGACATAGTCGAAGACATTCAGTGGAAGACTTCTCATGATGAACTACAACAACAGCTCCAATTGCAGCAGCAGCTGATGCTTCAGCAACAGCAAGGAACATCAACAAGTGCAGCTTCAGTCGCCCAGGCAAGCTCTTCAACAAGCACAATGGCGTCTTTTTTTGGAGGCGGGAAATCTTCTAATCAAACAACAAACCCTGGGTCTGGTTCAAATCAGGTATCATTGGGGTCACTGTATTTGGGATGTATAGATCATTATTATCAAACGCCCATTTCTGCGTACATAACTTTTGGCAATGTGAAGTTCATACTGATCCATTCTCCCAACAGTTCAGTAAACAACAGCAACACAAGACTTTTTTATCAGCTAGTCCATGAACTGTACATCAAGACCATTATGAACCCATTTTACACAAATGGTGACATTATTACCTCGCCTATGTTTGACGCAAAAGTGCGGTCCTTTGCCAAAAAGTATCTATAAATGTGAATTTTCTCACTAGAAAAAAAATTCATGCTAGAAGTTGTTTTTTTTTGTATATACTAATCTTTTGAGTCTCCGCTCAACCTACATAGATAGTCTTTTATGGATAAGTTCTTTGTGTTTGATTTGTTGTTCGTGACGTCACGATTTCTTTTGATGCATAACTTCGAGAGTTGTTCTTTTTGCTGTTTACCTGCAAGCTCAAGATTTGAACTGATCAAATGAGTTGTTTCGCTGAAACGATCTATTCTCATCATCAAGTCATTGTTCAAGTTCAGTTCGGGGAGTTCTTTCAGTGCTTTTTTCGAATGCAATGCTTCGCGAAGGTTATGTTCATCTTGTATAATGTACTTTTCAACTTCCTCCGCATTAACAGCTAAACAGTTTTTCCAAACTTCTTCCTCCTTTTTCAATAGATCAATCTTGGTGTTCAACTTTTCCAGCATCTTTCTATTCTGCAAGTTCTTTAAATTGGGAATGAAAACTTTTTTTGAAAGCACTTTCTGCAACTTCGCACTTCCAGGAGTCTTGCTTTTCTTGTACGGGGATATGTTTGTAAGATCTGAATTCAAAAACGCCTTGATGTCCGCGTCCATAATTGCATTTCCATCATTTCCATGGTCATTTATATAGTTTTCGGTGGTAGATTTTGATGGCCTTCCAAGATAATTGTTATTTGCACTGTCTGGACGAGAACTTGATTGGAGTCTTGAGCCTCTCCATCTCTTGATGGGCCTTTCTGATTTGGTGTCATTAACAAAGTCTCTGAAAATATCATACGCAATGTTTTTAGCACTGACTTTGTTGTTGCTGCTACGCACAATTTTTTCTTTTTCAATTTGATCTTTTAACTTATCAAGCTCTCTCACTAAACACCAGTTGACTATTTGTTTAATTTGCAAGTCTTTCCCGATACTTACGTTGGCATGCCTGAAAAATGTTGCTGCTGGTTGTGTGTTTCGACTTGGAGAAGAAGGTAATTCATCGCAATTAATTTTTTTCGTTGATTGATGATTGAGTTCAGGTTTGGAGATTTGAGAAAGTCTCCGTCCTCTTTGGGAAACAAAACTTTCCCTTAATTCCCTTTTCCTTCTTCTCTCCAATTTCTCCTTTTCCAAATCAACTCCATAATCATTGGCCTTGAACCGTGAGGAGCTATGCTCGTTGTTGTTACTGTTTTGTGTCAATTGCTGTTGCTGTCCATGGTAATACGGAGTCATAAATTGCTGCGGATGGTTACCAGATGGCACAAAGGGCACGCCCACGCTGTACGGATAACCGTATTGAAGTTGTGGGTAAGCAGGCACGGTATTAAAAGGCTGCTGGAATTGTGGCTGTAGTGCTTCTTTCCGATTCATATCGTATGCAGGTGAAAGAGGTATTGTTGTTGTATATGGTGCCATGGCAGGCTGCATCGATGGGCCCGGTGGTTGCATGTACGAGGAGTTGAAGTTGTCGACCCATTTCGCCTGGTTTACGTTTTTCAAATCATCCATCTGAGCTCCTCTGAGGATAGCACCCCGACCGTTCAAGTCTTTTGCAGCTCTGTCATTTGTTTCTTGTGTTTTAAATTTTTTGTACACAAACCCACTTTCGTCATTGGTGTATCCCTGGTTCTTATACTTCTCGCGCTTATAAGTTTCTCCCAATGGCTCTCGGCTGGTTTGAGTTTCATTCATCCTTGGCTTGGTGATTTTGATGGTTCCCTATTGCAATGATCAAAATCACTGAGATCTTTCACATATCATCGATAGCGGTGACTGTTGATCAGAACGTCGGAAGTAAACATCTGCGTTTATTGTTTGTCAGCTTTTTTTTGTTTTTTTTTTTGTTTTTTTTTTTTTTTTAATTCGCTGCCGCCTGATAAAGATCACAAAAACACAAACGTGCAAATCTAATTGCAACGGGGAGAATATACCATCGCGACGAAAGACTCTCGATGAGCTACGTTGGCAAGATGAACTAAATATTGAATCCTAAAAGAAAAAGGTTTAGTAGTCTCGGTGAAAACAGCAGCACTCCCAGCTCTAAGATACGTATAATAAAAGGGGCTTACGTACAATTGCAAGAACATAGCTGAAAAAAGTCTTACATGCCAAGGTTCATTTCTTGAAAGTTTTTAAACTTGAGCTACTACAGTCTTTTTATATTTGGTACTGACTTTCTAAATTCCACAACCAAAACCTTGCAGCTGACTAAAATGCAAAAACACCAAGCCAAAAAAAAAAAAATTCATTTCAATCATTGTCGTCTAAGGCCACAAACTCTTTTAGCCTCGGGGCAACCTGGGGTTGACTTTCTAAAATAATTAAGGTGCCTCAGTTCTAAGAAAAAGATATCTTGAATAGCAGATGATGGTTACACCGCAGCAAGCACCAATTAATAAAAAAAAATCAAAATGAAAAAAAAAATATACTGGACGAGACCGGAGTCGAACCGATGACCTCTCCCATGCTAAGGGAGCGCGCTACCAACTACGCCACACGCCCAATTGTATAAAAGCCATTGGTGAAATGACAATTCCACTCAGGATTACGTAATTAGCTCTGTAATGGAAAAGGGTTTTGAGCAATGGTAACTAAGGATCACACGTCGTGGAGCAGTTCACCCCAGATTTCCTTTCATGATTAGATCAACGAAAAACGGTGGATTCACTAAAGGATTACTAAAGCAGCAGTTAACCACCGTGAACTACTGCTTTAGACTAGAATGCCTCAGTGCAAAAAACTGACTCTCTCAGACATTTTATACTCTGCAATCATTTGACGTCTATAAAAAAAAAAACAACTAGTACTACAATCAATACTTCAAGACTACTGAACAAAGCAGATTTTCTTTATTATTCAACTAACATTACACACTCATTTTTTAAGTAGCTCACCCATAGCTTTGGATAGTAATTGAGTTTTTTGCTCGAGCGAGTCAAGCATTTCACCATTATCTGTCTCTTGTGCACTTTTCCCATTTTGTAATAAGTTTTTGTTGTTGTTCTCGGTGAACTTCAAAAAGCTGGAAGCTTGCCCTATCACCCACCTTTCTTTGAAGCTTCTTGTTATCAGCAATAGCTCTTGTATCCCTGTGATCAACTGCATTGCCTTGGTATGAACTAAAGTAATGCTCTGTGTAGAGTCATTGACAGAAACATTGGTGATTTCTTCAAATGCTGGTTTTTTCGTGCTGGTGTTTTGAGAGTTGTTGTAGTGACCAGAGTTTCCATAATATTCATCGTTATCATCACCATAGTCATCAGCGTCATCAGCGTCTCCGTTGTTGTTATCATCCTCGTCTTTGTATGAAAACTGTGAATATTGGACAATGCTTTCCAAAGAGGACACGAGCTGGTCCACTATCTTATTGATTCTTGTAATTTCAGACATAAGTGCCTAGTTTTTTATTGTGCTACAGTGCTTTTAACCTTGTCCTAGTAAAAGAGTTTGCATTCTGTTAGAACTGTTTGACTTTTTACTTTAGATCACCAGCAACAGCTGAGCATCCTCCATTAACATGAAAACATCGATTTCAAGAACTTATTACCCGACTGTCAGAGCAAATTTTATAGCCTCAATTTTTTACAGCATGACGCATCTAAGAGCGCAATGTTACGAGACCGATGTAGCTAATCCAAACATCATCAAAAAAGCAAATATCTCAAGTTATTTCGGTTATACAAGTTTACAAATAGTTAAGTTTCCACATAATGGTTAATTTTTTGGCTTATTTGCCAGTACTCCCAAAACCACTGGCCCCTCTTGCGCTTTCTTCCAAAGATTCAACAATAACAACTTCTGCGTCTTCAACAATTTTTTCCAAAATCAATTGTGCAACTCGGTCCCCTTTGACAACTTCAAAGTCTTTTTCGCTGTGGTTGAAAAGAATGACTTTGACTTCCCCAGTGTAATCTCTGTCGACAACACCGGCCCCTGTGTTGATTCCGTGTTTGGCTGCAAGCCCCGATCTAGGAGCAATTCTTCCGTAAGTCCCTGGTGGGACGGTGAATGATACATCTGTGCTAACCATGCCTTGTCCTCTGGCTGGAATGGTAGTTGGCTTAGAGGCATAGATGTCGTAACCAGCAGCGTAGACAGACCCTTTTGTTGGAGCAGTGGCGTCTGAAGATCTCAGCTGGACTTTCAGTTGAGTAGATAGTTTTTGCTGTTTGTTTGTGGTTTCCAATTTTTCAATAGACATGGTGCTGGGTATTTAATAATTTTCTGTGTTGGATGTTAGCCCTTGCTTTTTGAAATATGGATCCAAGTAGACAAATACAATCACATAACACGATAACATTTAATATTAATAAGAACAATTGATGACATAACAACTCAGAAAGTGACAATTTGTACGTTTGGCATCAACAAAGATCAAACCCAAACGCGTTATAAAATTGCTCAGCAAATTTTCTCTTCCAACGTTGTGTTTTCGCGTTTCACACTCCAAATGCATAATGAAACGGATCAAAAATAAAGCCTATCAGACATCAATAATTACTAAGCATCGGTGGTTTAGTGGTAAAATCCAACGTTGCCATCGTTGGGCCCCGGGTTCGATTCCCGGCCGATGCATTTATTTTTTTTAATTTTATATTTCTAAGTTCAGATATATGCTAAGACATGTTATTAGTTTTTTTATCATCAGCATCTCAGGTAATCCATTTCAGTACCATCTGATCAAGTCCACTCGCAAAGGGTTCATAATTTCATTATTTATGCTACAAATGCAAAATACATATGGACGTAATCATGCAAAAAATCCAAGTATAAAATATTACAGAAAGATTTATATAAAAAAAAAAAAAAAAAAAAAAAACAGATTGAAATCAAAACCAGCAGAATTTCCCATTGTTCAACCATTCAACTTTCCCATCGAAAGGTGCTCTGATGGCACTCAGAGAAGTGTTTTTCATGCTTAAATGGTCTGCATCGACAACAGTTTCCAAAGTGGCAAAAAAATTTGGATATTTTTCTTTGGACAATTCTTCATCCCAAATGTTGATTTGTTTCAAGTTGTATTTTTTAGCTTCCAAAATCATGTATTTAAACAATTCGAAAATGTCATCTTGTCTTTGAGTGAAAATTTTCAAAATAGTCAAGTTGTTTTCACCCCAAGAATGGTGCCAAACACAATGAGCATTGGTCTTGGTAGACATGTTGTTGACCGAAACACCATAAGTCAATGGGTTGGCGGCCATTAATTGTGGGTAAGCTATGCATCCAATGAAAATATCTCTAACAGCAAACCATTGGTAAATCAAAATATCAGGTTTCAAGAAGAAGATGAAATCTGTTTTCTTTTGAGCATTTCTTGTTTGAACAGCTTTTGTAATCTTTTCTTGTGTTTCTTTAATCTCCAAATCCACAAGTTCATCGTAACCTTTAAAATTCATGTATTTAACAGTTTTGTTTTTAGTGTTTTTCCCGTCTTTTTGCTCAATTGCTTTTAAAAGCTCATCGTATTTGTCAATGTGATGCACAGGAACATGGTCCGAAACGTATCCGACTCTGCTATAAAATTCACCAATTTCACTGTACAAAGTCATGACTTTCCATTCCAAAAATTTGCCAGTCTTGGCACCTTCTGGAGTTTTAGCCATATCGTCATAGTGTTTGTTCAAAAGTTCAATCATGCTTTTCGCATACCCATTGCCTCTGAATTTTTCTGCTGTGAAAACACCACCAAGGCAAACACTCAAGACAGGAACTTGCTTGTCAGATTCCGGTGGAACAACGTAGCCTACTTTGTTCAAAGTTTCAACTGATGAAACAATTTGGGAAAATCTCGAAGTTTCAGGCAAACTCAAGTCTTTCAATGCGTAGTATCTCACCCCTAGATATTTTCTGAAAATCCCTTGGCTTTCTTCTTTTGCAGTGTCAACGTCATCAGAGTTTTCTGAAGTTTTCAAATGTTGTGTACACAAATCAGCAGTGGATAACGCAAATTCTCTTTGAACATACTGGTCAACAGTCAATAAATCAGACTTCCATATAACTGAGTTGTTAGTGTGGCAGTAGCCCCTCATTTCCATATCATTGGAACAATCAATCAATACTAGGTTTTCTGGATTTTGTGCGGAGGTCATGATTGTAAATTTTTGTTCGGTTTTGCTCAGTTGTGATTTTTGTGTTGTTCTTCTTGACAATGGGAAAAGAAAAAACGAAATGAAAAAAAACTAGTGAATTCATTTATACTTCAAGACTCCATTTAATAGAATAACGATGTTAAGCAAGTCCATTGACTCATTTATCAAAAACACAATTCACAACTACAATGGGTTTTTTTTTTCCATTAAAAGCAAGTTGCACTCGCCTTCCGGTAATTTTTCACTTTAGCGCATATCAAGCCCGGCAAAAAATCGTGTGATCATTTTTTATTTTTTTTTATTTTTTTTTTTACGGCAGAAAGTGACAGCCTTGCACGTGACACTTATTTTGTAGATTATCTTGCTTTTCAATAAGATCTAGTCTGTTCTTCGTTTCCAAACAGTAAATAGAAAAATTCTTCAAGAGCGGCTATTGGACCCTAAATAAAATAACAAATGTTCAAATGACTCAATCAAAGCGTTTTGGAAAAAACAATGCTCTAATTTAGGGTTTTGGAAAATCTGCAAGCGGAAATTTGTAAATGCCGTTTTGTTAATGAGTATTTCATTTGTCGCTATTTTGTAACATTTGTCTAGTCCTCCAACTTGAAAAAGCTGATTACATAGAAAAAAAAAAACAACATCCATAAACAGAGTAGCTATAACGTAACATGTATCTTTTGAACTTCTGCTTAGAGTTTTTTACGTCAGAAAGGTTAAGTAACTTCCCGGTCACTCTCTGTAGCTAATGGTCCTAAAGTTTTTCAAAGTGCATAATAAGCAATAAATAAATGGCATCCATCATTATACCTGAGCTCAGACATGTGTAATTCTAATGGAACTTTTTGATGGAGCTTGTTTCATAATCCAAAACAAGCAATCAGATTTTGCCAAAGTTCTTTGTTTACTTTTAGTTGCAATTTTTTCCTAATCATTTTAGTAAAGGCTTCTACGTTTCATTGCAAACAAAATGCACAAAAAGTAAACAAATAATTTACTAAAAATAGTGTCACGTGCTTAGTTTTTTTGCTCAAATACAGGCTAGATCAGGAATTTCATTGCAAGAGTTCCAACTCCAACAGATACTAGCAAAGCAACCAAGAAACAATACGTAAATTAGAGCTATCAAACGCTATATGAATTACAAAACTTAAACATACGTCTCACGAAAGTAGTTGGGGTTATTCACAATAACAGAAGGTGAACCAACCATTGGTAGAGTCCCCTTCATTCTTTTAATTCCCGGAGAGCTTGAGCTGTCCGTTGCCGAAGATGTCAACTTCAAACTGCCGCTCAAGGCTTTTAGAATTTCTTTCAAACCTGTCAAAACAAACTTCAGACTTTCTCCCTGTGAGCTGAAATAACGGTACAAATCTTTCATCAACGCTGAAGTGTTGGTGCCATTTTTCTTTACAATCTCATGCAGTTTGTCGGTTGGAATATTAAAACCTTTTATTTTCAAAAAAGCCTCTAATTGCAAAGACATCATTTTGACCATTTTGTCCTTTTCATTCATTTTGCTAACTATATGAATGGATACTTTACTTCTTTTCAAGGACTTGACAGATATTCTGGTTTTGAAAAAAGTCATGTACTCACTTAGCGTCAATCTCTTCAAAAGTTCAAGGTTCACTGGCTGATTTGAAGTTGAAAAGTTGAAGTCGTGATTTTCGGACGCTATAGCATTGCACAGTTTTTTGTGAAAAGCGTGCTGACTTTCCAGCAAAGACCCGTGTCCCCTACCCACCTCGTAGTTGGGTTGCACTTGTTCCAACATATCACTTTCTCCACTTGGAGAATTTTCAAGTTTTCCCAACTTCCGAGAACTTTGTAGAATTTTCAAATACTCTTTGACAAACGCATTTGTGAACTTTTCTTTGGTGTAGTTTTTCTCTAATTCGTGCTCCAGGTCCATCAAATAGTCTTCGATAGATTGGTCCAAGTATTCTGGAGCTGAAGAAGACATTGCACTGACGTGGATCCCATACATTTTGCTCATTGCTCTCACACCTCCAGTGACCACATACCCAATTTGTCTTTTGTGTCTCAAGTCAGGGACTAATGTCAACGATAAAATAAACTCGGTTAAAGCAGTAAGCGTGTAATCGTAGAGATTGTTTAATAGCCCAGTTTGCAAAAAATACGTGGTACAATTATTAGGATCATTTTCCGCACCAGTCTGGCTTACAGTAAAAGAGTCTCCTGGCCTTAAAATAATGGTGCTTGGTTTGGTAATGACTCTACTTTCTGCGAGATCCAACACATTTTTTGTGTTGTTTGCTAACAATTCGCTAACAAACGCATTGATGCTTTTGTGGGATTCTCCAATGTCACCGTGCTGAATGACCAACAGATGTAAGCTTGTCAAAAAATGATTCATAAATTGCTGAAAGTTTTCACTATCAATGTCGTCTTCAAGTGCATTCATTCTGTCATCAAAGGGCCAAACATATTTTTCCAAACTGATGTACAAACCGATAGTTGCCAGCTGCATGCAGTTTCCCTGACTTGCTTCTTGATACTTGGATCTAACGTTCACTCTGGATTTTCTAAATACGTCTTTAGAAAAATTACCCACTTTCAACTCGTTCATCACTTTGATCAAGATTTTCAAAATTTTGGTCAAACCGTCAGTGAAGCCTGCCATGCTGACTTTGAGTTTGACGTCTCCTCTTGGACTAGGAGTCACAGAAAAACTGTACCCAACTTTCACTGCAGCATAAAGTTTTGGACCAATCGTCAAACGGAGGAGTTCCGTCAAAATCTCCAAAAACATTGTGTTCAAAGGAGAAGGTTTCAGCATTGTGCTTGCCAAATCAACTGACAACACAGATTTTGATTTGAAAATGTTTGAATGAGACTCATCCTTGATCCAATACTCATATTGAGAGTTTTCCGCAATTTTTTGTGGTTTTGAATGGTTCATGGAATTTCCAATCACCAAATTCATGAAGGAGTTCTTACTTTGTTGTCTTGAAGTTTCCAGTGCTTGTTTAACTAGCAAAGTCTTGGATGCAACTTTTGGCAAAAAGCTATTGTTAGGGGGCAAATCAAATACCAAGTCCTCGCGGTTGGCGTCACTGGAAATGATGAATAACCCCTTTGCATACTCAAATTCATAGTTGAGATCTTTTTCGTTATTCAAAGGCAAATTCTCAAACAAAGCACAATGTTCTAAACTTCCGAGTAGGACAATTTTAACGTTTTCTGGTGTTGTTGTGTTTTCGATAAATTTTTGAAAATTTTGAGCTTCTTTGTTCCACCAGGCTCTACCAGTGTCGCTCTCATTATAGCTATCTTTAAGTGAGCCAACTGACGGAACGCTTTTCAGTAGAAGTGCTGGCTCAACAGCATCGTTGAAATTTTTTGTCAAAATTTCAGCACACAGATATGAACACTCTTTGCTGGCTTCAGAACTGTCCTGATACAAAAATTTTAAAAGATCTGTAGCATTTGACTCGCTCAAAGTGCTTGCCAAATTTTCAGTGGTTGCATTCAAAATTTTGTTGATGTATTGATTAAAGAAGACGTGTAAAATAATATCCAAATTTTGCCATCCCTTTTTTGTTAGCTTCATTTGAAAGACTAAACCGTCGTTTGAAAGTGCAAAACGAGTCTGATATGAAGAGGTTTCAGAGCAAAATTCGGAGCTTTTCAAGTAGTTGTCAAAAGAATATTTGGACTCTTCACCTAAAATATCAACCCAATAGCCATAGTAGGTTTTGAGTTCTCTCTCGGAGTATTTGCGAAATGCTTTATGAAAAACTGGAAAGATTAATCTGGCAATCGAAGATGATGGAGAGTCAACACAGATCAAATTGCTTTTTGTCTCATTATCAAACAAAGGAACTGCACCGATTTTTGGTTCCCAAACTTCTCTCAGAATATTGAAGTCTATGCTCTTAGAAAAGTGTTGTAACTTTTCAGTTTTTTTCAGTTTTTGCAGCAGTTTTCTATTTGATGACAAAGGCTCAGACTTGATGCCACTAAAGTTTTGAGTAGCAAGTTTTGCTAGAGCGTTTAAAGACTGTGAGCCTTTCAAGCACAAAGTCATGTTGTTGCTCGCATGGTAGTTTTCCTCGAAATATTTTTTCAGTTCACTCTGCAAATTGATTTTTTCAAGGTTGGCAAGGTTCCTCAATGTGTTGATGTTTCCCGTGGCAAACCTGGAAAAGGGGTGTGTTTTATTGGCCAATAACCTTGTAGCATGAAACAAGATTCTACCATTGTTGGCCATATTACCAAAATGCTCATTATTGATGGCGTTGATCTCTTTCGTAATTATTGTGTTCTTGAAAAGCGGGTCTTCAAAGTAGGAAGAAAACATTTCAAGTAGTTTTTCATACGGAGCAATCTCAGTGTAGTTGTCCGTACTTCTCAACATGTTAGCGTTGGGCATGTTGAAGTAGAACACAGTTTGCTCGCCTGATGTATATGCATTGATAATACCATTATTTCTTGACAACTCCTCATGGAAAGCCAAGGGATGTCCATATTTCTTAGACCCACCTGCCAAAATCATATGCTCACAAAGATGGGCCAGGCCAAGTGCATTTGAAGGATCGTTGAAAGAACCAGAGCAAACTGATAATGCACAAGATGCACTTTTTTCTGAGGGGTCGCTAATCAATAGGCACAACAAACCATTTTTCAGCTTGATAAGCTTGTGTTTTTTTTCCAACCCTGATATCGGATGATACAGAGATAAGGGGTATTCTATTATGTTATCCATAGCTTAATGTGAGATTTTTGGTCCTTATCTGTGTTCTTTGTTAAGGATTTTTGCCAATTCGGCTCGGAAAAAGAACACTTTCGCGAGTAAAATGTGTTTCAGCAGTTCCTAATCATTTTTTGAGGACGGACTTAAATATGTATGCACTTTAGGGTCATTAGACATTTAATGGATCACTCCTCAGCCATCGGTACTACTGTTGCTATCTTCTTTGCTTTTCTCTTATGCAATATTTACCTAATTAGGTTTAATCAATGAATTTAAACCCTCATGGATGACTTTGAAGAAGAAACCTGTTTAACTGGTATAGTTTTTAACTTTATCTTTAAGCTAATTACGTATGGAGGGTTGGCCGAGTGGTCTAAGGCGGCAGACTTAAGATCTGTTGGACAGCGTCCGCGCGGGTTCGAACCCCGCATCCTTCAGTATTATTTTTTTTTTTTTGCCAATTGCTAATTGTATATTTATGAATAAATTACCAGCGTCCCTAACCACAAATTTTTGCTTTAGATCGCAGAATGCATATGTTTTCATAAAGCAACATCAGGAAAACAGTATAAAGATAAATCGTTTGGGAGGGGCATCGCTGCATTTGACTTTGTGCTTGTTGAAGTTTTTCATGATGCTTTAGCAAAAAGGTTATGATTCGGTGAGCAACGTGAAGATTTAAAAAAAATTTCGCGCTTTTTATTGCAATCTTGCAGAGTTTTATTATCTGTTGAATTATTAAGGTGGAAGTGTTTTCATGCGGCCTTTTTTTTCTTATTTTTTTAGTCATTTTGTTTGAAAAAACCCAGGAAGGAACATGTTTAATTAATTGAAAAGCATATAAAAACATTGCTGCCCGACTACAGAAACCACTTTGGGATATAGCTTGATTAACACTCCCAAATGCAATGCGCACTACCAGACACACAAAAGCAAGTTCAATTGCAGTTTCAATCTCCTTATTCTTGAAAAAAACTAAAAAGAAAATTGTTGCGATTGCTCTTTTTAGTGTTTTGAACTTTCTGATGAAAAGCTGTACCAATTTCAACTGCTGCGAAATGACGCTCATTGATAAATGTGAATTATCGAGTCTTTTGACAGAGACGTATTCCTTGTTTATTTTGTACACGGCAACAAGTTTAGTGTATTCGATCTTGTCGGCATGTTCCACCAATGCAGTTTGAACGTTGAAATCATGAGAGCTCATTTTGGGCATTCTTATGGTACGGCTTTTCTTTTTGAGTGTTTGTAATTGTGTTTTCTTTCTTTTGGTTGTGCATTCACTATAACCTATCTGTTTTCTGCTATTTTAGCGAACAAAAACACTTCTAAATACACAAGGCCTTGTTCAATAGCAATCAAAAGATTTTACCATGATAAACCGATGCTCAAAACCATAAAGATATAAATGTCCATTTTTAAATATTTTTAAAATCAGATAGACAAAGTGTTGTCCACAAGTGTACCTTTTTTTTCCAAGAGATGAGCTGTTTGTTTGTACCTGCCAGATGTAAAAAACGTGTTCCTTTTCTTTTTTTCTCGATTACTAATGTCAAGAGTTTTTAAGGGTATGCGTGTCACTGTTTGTTTTGCAATTTAGCCGACACGTGTTCTTTGAGCTTTGGATTTTTTTTTAGACCTCAACGCTTATGTGTCACGAGGTCAAAGTCATATCACGTAATAGATAGATGCCCAAGGATATATACCAAGAGTAACTTGCCATTTTATCTAACAAAGTTTCAGTTACATACACTTAAAAGGTTAATTATGTTTAGGATGCAGTAGTCGATGCCTCTGGTTTGGCAGAAATCTCAGGCTCGACTAAACCTGGACTGTCCCCCGTTAGTCTCACAGCCGCACCGTATTTCTGCAATTTGGTCAACAAACCGTCTCCCTGCTTGATCAAACTATGGAACTGTGCGTTTTTGTTGTCTGGTCTATTTGTTTCCACAATCCCGTTGACTCTGTCAATCACACAGCTTAGTTGTTTATTTGGAATGAATTTTGACAAGTCATTGTCCAAAAATTCAACAGATACACCAAAGGAGTTTGCCATCGATTTCAAAGACAATGTTTTGTATGATTCTAATAATTGAGAATAAACCTTTCTTCTCATTTCCCTCATAAAATAGTCAGCATGAACGTTCAAGTATTTGCATGGCAAAATGACATTTTCTCTGGTTTCCAATAGGTATGGAAAGAAACTTGCGTAATCAGATGTGTATAGAGACATGGCCAGAGAAAACACAGATTCCAAAGGCTTGGTGTTTGCCATCATTGACAGAATTTCTGGAGAATCAATAATTTTATTTTTCAATTCTAACCTTTCTAGAGACACCAACCCTGCAACAGAAGCATAAGTAGCTATTTTTTCATAAGAAGTCAATTCCAGAGATGTGAACGTAGCCAACGAATCACACAAAAGTTCTGCTGCTTCTTTGAAATTCCTGGTGCTCAAACAGTGAACACCTCTGTATGTTTTGTATCTATTTCTTCTTTCCCAGTCACCCCCCTTTTCAATCAACAAATTTACCTGCTCTAATCTCTGTTTCACAAAATGCTGATCATCATAAAAAAATCCCAGTCTTGTTATCGTTAAAAGAATATCAATTTTGGCTCCGGTAGAAACACTCACCTCTTGGGCTTTAGTCAAAGTCTCAACAGCATTTTCCAAATCACCAATTTGCGCGTAATATTCTCCCAACTTCAACCATGAATGTGCCTTTTCCAGTTCACCGTCGTCGTCTTCTTCAGCTTTTGTTATTTTTTGTTTCAATTCTTCGATTTTGGTGTTATTAATGGTTTTCATATTGTTGTAAAGAGTTTGATCAAATGCAGCAACGCCTTGCAAATAGTCATGATCTTTTAGGTACAGATAGTAAGGTGCCATATCCTGTTCTTGGATTTTCAGCACCAATTCGTCATAAGTTCCCCGTGTTTTTGTTTTTTGCAATAAAAATGCTAGTTCAGAAACTTCATAGTTTGGAACTTTACTGACATATGGTTCGTCAGCGTACGTTTCTTCGTTTTCTTGGGTCATTTAAAATTTGATGTTGGCAGATTTGTTTTGATGCAAGCTTTGATTGTGCTGTCCTTGGGTTCCAATTTGTGTTGGAAATCAATTTATGGCCACAAGTAGTTTTAGAGTGATTGTGGCAAAGGTGGCAAAATCTGGGTACAAGAAGTAGCCGATCAGTTCACGCCCTTCCGAAAAACCTAAATACTCAAAAACATGGTGCCGGGTTACTGATGGAAAGCTTGTGGAAAGATGAAACAACAAGCACTCACCATAGAAGTTTGTCACTACTTCTTTAAATTTACTGAAAAAGTGAATTGATGTGATAATGGTTTCATAAACCGTTTAAATTACATAATATCAAAGAAAGCTGCAAATTAATTGAGATTGCTGACTGTTTTTATTTTTTTTTGATATCAAATCTTTATAATAGTTGTGCTTTTCCTCAAATTTGGCAAGAAGCTTTAGATATATTTTGGTCAAAATAGCATGATCAAACGTAAGCTCTTTGACGGTCTTTGAAGAAAAACTGAACAACCAATGTTTGCAAAACACTGACACCGACCATCAAGAACATAATACCCAGAGACAACCAAAAGACTCTGCTTTCAGTACTTTCCACAGTCGATTGATTTCTCCATTCTCTTGCTCTCAGATAGTTCATCAATTTGGTGATTTTCCCCAAATTTCTGTCAATCTCTTCTATAGCGTTGTTAGCAATAATCTCTTCTGGACCGGATTCGCCGGATTTGTCTAGGCTTTCCAATGATTTTTCTGGTTCCAAAGTAATTTCAATTTTTTTCAGAGCTGTTCCGTATGAGTTGCTGAAGCAAAAAATGTATTGGCCAGACCCAAATGATTTCAAAACAAAATCACTGTATTTTTTCTGTTTTTCACTAATAATAGTCGAACCGTCAGGAGCTGTGATATCGAAATCAATTTCAAAATTCCCACCTGTCAAGACTTGGTAGGAGACCACCAAGGAGTCGTCGTCGGAGTTCAAGTCATGGTACAAACAATCTTTGGTGAAAGATGGCAATGAAATGACAATTGGCGAGTATGCTAGCGATGCGGAGGCAAACCTGTTGAATAATGCTAATGCTGTCACAAAAGTGACGACGAGTATCTGAACAAAACTATTTTTCATTTTCTTGGCTTCTTATTTTTATGAATTGCGGCAATGGAAGAATTTGATTGAACGATGCTCTGTGTTTGTACAGTTTTTCTGCGCTCTACGTTTTTCTTTGATATTATTGCCTGCACAAGTTTTTTCAATGGTAAGCCACTTCGTTGAACCTCTTAGCTGTTGTTCTGTCCTTTGAAGTTTTTTGACGGAAAGAAGAACGTTTATGATTATTATTGCTCTGCATTAATGATCAAATAAGGTATACACTGCCAACAGATTACCTTAATAATAAAATTTAGAACAAAGAAAGCAGTCTAAAAAGCAAATAAATTAAACACCATCTGAGATCAGGAATCATATAAATACTAGCAACTCAATGGAAAGAACAGCTGTTGTTGAACAATGATGGAGAAGGGAGGCAGCTCGCTTAAAAAGCTTTGTTTTGTATTTTCTATGGTTTGGAGAACAAGTTTTTTGTATTTTTTTTTTTTTTTTTTTTTTTTTTTTTTTTTTCACATTACTTTCTAGCTGCTGCGATTGTTGTTTGTTTGTTTGAGTTTGATCTTAATATAGCAATATACAGTCACGTGCAATATGAAACATAAAACACAAATAAAACGTCTGACGTTTCAAGAAAGCCAAACAGTGATGCCCTGCTTGTCATTGCAAAGATTCTTCAAACCAGTTTGCAAAATCATTGTCTTGAACACTATTAATCTCACCTTTGCTGTTGAAAAACATTTCTCTTTGAAGTTCTGTTTTAAGGCTGCATAAGACTTCATCTTTTTGATGTGTTTTCAGGAGAGCAATTTTATTTAGGAAACTCTGACACATGCGGATGTCGCGCGGTGTTAATGGGATAAGTTGAAACGCGGTAGAGCTAATTTTTTGGCGCGTATCTGTGCCCAACTTTGATTTTTCTATTGCCCAATTTTTCTCAGCTAATATATCAATCAAATCAAACAGTTGGACACCTTTGAATTTAATTTCGACACCGTGATTTCCATTCAGTATGCTTGATTTTTCGACCTTTGCTGCGCACTTGATTAAGTTGTAATAGTTGTACGCAATGTTAATACCATATGGATCAGAATCAACAAATATGTAAAATTTTTTGATTTTAATAGCTTTTTGTTCACGCAAGTATTTAACAAACGCTTGTGTTAACCGGTCCGGATTACCTTTACCAGTTATCAACATCCAGTTGCTTTCTTTAATAAAAGCACTGTTCAAAACTAAATCACTGTATATTGCATCTTTTTCTAGAATGGCAACGCCATCTATTATCTGTTTTTGTTTAGGCCGATGGGCAGATTTAACCATACTATCTTTCAGTGCCAAGTCATAAAGCTCAGATTTGTGCTCAAAGCAATAGGGTATTAGATTTGATCCAGTAAAGTCTTTAAGAAAACTTTTGTCGCTTCCTTTCTCATGCTTGTAGAGCGTCAATGTTTTGCTGTAGTAAAACAGTCCTTTTTGAGACGCGACAATGTTCAGTTCAAACTTTTTTGCGTCAAAACCGTCACATAGAACTTCGATCCATTTCTGACAAACTGTTTGATGCTTGTTGTATAGCTTCACATTTTTGTAGTATATGTCTCTTACTGTGGCTACTTTGTCCTGTCTCAAATTGATCTCAATCTCGTAAAGAAGGGAGAGCACGATAACAAAATCTACGATTGTCTGACTTTCAAGTTTTGAAGTGCTGGGAAACTGCAGCTCCTTGTAGCAACTTTTCCTAAAATCTCTTTTGGGAAGCTGAATTATAAGGTTACATTGGCCGCGAATTCCAGCTTGCATGGTTTGCAAAAGACTCTGAGCAGCTTGCAAAAAAGGTTCTTTTTTAGATTCAACACTGTTTTTACAGTTTATTGCTGGTCGGAATGCCTGTATAATGATGCGTCTTGTTGTTTCTATTGCCTTTTGACTGTGGATTTCCTTCATTTGTGCGGTATTCGCAGTGCTGGAAGATAAGTCTAGGCTATCAATCAATTCACTTAGGTTGCAGTTCATCCAAAATTTCAGATTTGTAATTTGATGTGTTTTTAGTAACATTTATTTGTTTTCTTTGCTAAGTTTAGAACCTTGAAGGGCGACTTTGACAAACCTGACAATTGCAGCTTTTGAAGCCCTTTTTTTGTTTCCTGCGATAGCCGCTGATGATCACGCAAAAAATCCGAGGCTAGCAAAACTAAAAGGCCCGAATTTTCAGTGCAATATTGTGCAACATCGGATAAAACATTTTTCGGGAGGCAGGGTAGAGCCGATGCACTTTGGAAAAAGAAACACAAATTTGATCAAGCACGGTCCTATAAGCAAAGACCAATTTATTTAGCAACTAAGTAAAAGGTTTCAGGAAAATACCCATAACAAACCATAAGAAGGGTTTAAACCAAGCTACATTTAAAGTTTACACCAGCACTTCTGGTTTTCAAACGCAAGAAAATCAAAGCTTGGAGAAACACCAGACCGTGAGTTCTCATCATCAACTATGTTTAGATCTGAAAACCATGGCAGAACATTGATAAGATTAATGAATCGCACTCAGCGCCATGATTGGAGACAATACAGCGATTTTATAGATCGCAAAGAAACATTTGTCGACAAAGAGGCAACCCAGAGGACAGGTGAGCATATTTCTCAAGTGCGAAACAAGGTTGATGCAGACAAGACGAAAAGTCTTGAAGCGGCTTTGGCAAGATCAAAAGTGTTTGCCGAAACAGTTGATACAGCAAAGGATGCAGAAGATGCGATATCATTTTTGGAAAAACCTAGGCTGAAAAATGCCAGTCAAAGAAATACAGAACGTAAGAGACCGAGAAACAACTATTTGAATGGACACAGCAACAATGCTGGTCACCTTTTGACAAAGAGACATATACCATCAGACTCTAATAGCTTCAAACACCCCAAACCAAACAAAGAAAGAGGCAAGCAGCTCAAAACATCAAAATCTCTCAATGAAAAACAATCACCAAATAAGCCCACAAAAACACCTGTGTTTATAGAGGAGATACAGAAAAGCGTGTTAGACGTGAACACCACAAAAAAAAGTGTCAAGAAATTGCTCACGTCAATGAATCTTGTTTTGCAAGAGTCTGAAAATTTTCAGCTCCGCCACATTGATAGTAAAGATGCCATTTTGCCACCCACTTTGAAGCATGGTATTGATTACGCTTTATTCCAACCATTAACTTTTCAGCTTGTAAAAGATAAACGTTCTGGAAAATCCGTGTTGGGCGAGTCGGTGAGTACGCCCATCAATGTGCACAATTTCAATTATGATGCCCTTCCGAAATATAAAACCCCAAGCGAAGACAAGGTGTTATTGCAGGTGGCAAAAGATGCAGCGGCCAAATTTTATTCTTCTTCGTCTTCAATGACCGGTGCGCTATCTCAGATACATTTTTTTCTTTCAAACTTCAGACCAGTGAAGCATCACTATCTTTCCAAAACTTTTGAAACATTTTCAGACTACGCCATGTCCGCCAAACAAGCGGTTTCCTTGTTAGTCCAAAGAAAGTCTGATGATCAGAACGTTACTTCAGCTCCTGTGTATTCCATTTCCAATGACAAATCTGCTGACACAGAAATAATATTGTCTCGATTAGGGCATGCCTTGGAAACACAGTTAACTACTACGAAGGAAGACTTTGACAAAAACTACGACAAGTCACACCCTAATTACAGACCAAACCAAGATACGACTAAACTGCCAGAGCAGGATTACTTTCATTACTCCAAGATTTCCAACTTTGTTTTAAGATCTCAATTGGATTCTCACCATCCAGATTTGCCTGGGTCAGGTGTCTTTGATTTGAAAACAAGAGCCGTATCTGCTATAAGACACGATTTAGCTTATGTACAAAGAAACAATAACTTCACCGGATATGCGTTGGACAAAGTTTATGGAACGTATGAATCTTTTGAGCGAGAGTTTTATGACTTATCCAAGTTGACTTTGCTAAAATACGGATTGCAAGCAAAGATTGGTAATATGGACGGCATTTTTCTAGCCTATCATAACATTTCCAAAATATTTGGATTTCAGTATTTACCATTGGAGGAGATTCAGTACATTTTGAGTTCTTACCATTGCGATTTGTTCAAAAGTGAATTACAAAAAAGGAAGGAAATGTTGAAGATTTTGTACACACCCGCTGAATTGGTGTCAAAAGAGCTTTTACCTGATGCTTTGGACAAAAGTATAAGTAAGGCTATCATGGATCAAGAATACAAATTTTCTTTCCAAGTTTTGAACAAAATGCTGAATTTGATTCATTCAGAGTTAAACAACTGTTCTGACTTCAGATTGATGATCAAAGCTGAGCCACCCGTCAACAAGAAGGATGAGGCAACTGATGTTTACAGAGATGATTATGAGAAAAGTACACTATATTTTTTTGCAGTTCCATTGGCCAGCGAAGACGTAAGATTTTTAGAGGAAAGAAGTTTGAAAACCTCTCTTGTCGATGCAAACCCTGAAAAAGTCGACGAGTTTTTGAACGATTTATCTCATTTCAACAAAACTCACTTTGCAAACAAACTACTAGGGTTTAAATTGACAATCAATAAACAAGAGGTTCAAGGAAATGGGGAGAAGTTGCCAGCAATGAGTTTCTCAAGTGAAAGAAATTCTTCTACTTTGGCCCCAAGAGACGCGAAAAAACTCGAACAGTTCATCAATGGAGAAGGCATATACAAAGACTTTGATTTATGGGAACATCCATATTTTTTCCATCCAAATGACGTGAGAAATTGGAATATTAGTTGTAAAATAGAAAAAATTAACAGTCCATTGACCAAAGCCAAGATGTACTCAAATTATTTGGATGAAAAAATGAGGTTTGTGAAGTCTAATATTGAGGAGACTAGGCTGTATGACAAGGAGGAAGTGCACAAATTGGGAAATGTTCAAGCATCAAGTGGCAAAAAAGTTTTAACCAAAAAAGATCTTGAAAAATTAAAATACCTTATTGGCACACAAGTACTTCCTAGAAATTACCGAAGCTCAAGACAATCGTATGATGATTTAAAGCAAACATTACGTGCATATGGCCAAAAATCGTAGAGGTGCATGGTGCATGATGAAGAGTTTTTACATGCTTTTTTTTTTTTTTTTTTTTCTTTTTTTCTGTAAATAGAATATACAACTATCAGCAACAATATTTACAAAAACTCTGTCATTTCTATGTCATCCTTACTGCTATGTGGGCGGTACACGGCAGGTGTTGGATGGTTATCAAAGTAAGTTCTTCCTGTATAATAGTATTTGTAATAAACGTATTGAACACCAATGTATATGTCAAGCCCCATTTGAAACAAACCAAAAAACAGGAAAATCACAGAAATGTTGTTTGCTCCAAAGACCAAATAACTAATTTTCAAAATGTCCCCGCAAAGCCAACTGACTAGCAAAATAAGCTTGAACCCTTGCACTGATTTCAATTTACTCAGAATGGCAATTTGAGGTAATGGCAAGGTGCTTTCTATAAATAAACCCAATGATCCGATGAATGATCCAATCCATCCGGCAAAACTTTCCCAGTTCATCACCTTGGATATGAACAGTGTGATCACTATTTGTATCGTGACAAATGTACCAATAAATTGCCAAAATTTCTTCTTTTCTGACCATTGCCAAAACTGTTCAAATCTTTTATAACTAGGATCGAAAAATTTCAAAAATTTGTAAACCGCGACAAGTGTCATTTTGTAGGAGAACTTCAAAAGGTTTTTCCATGATAGCGATTTGATCAAATGTCTCATTTCTTTTCTGCTGAATGGATTTGCTGGGAAGTACTCTAACCAAACATCATGCAATAGCTCTCCCAAAGACTCAACGTCGTCCAAATTTTCATAAATGTAATCTTCGGGCCTGTACTTCAAACTGGTGTATAGTAAAATTGTTTGAATGAAAATCATGATGAGGGCTTGCCTTAGTAGTGTAACCTCGTACGGTGTTATAAGATAGTACGACACTCTTAGTATGCTGGCAATCAGCATGGTAGCGCATATATCTATGGAAAATCCCATTGCTGTTTGTGCCTTTCTGATGCTCAGAACTGTGGATCCGTAGGAGATCAATGGTGTGAAAGAAATCATATTGTTTATCAGAAATTGCATTGATAACCATTCAGGAATATAAAATTGATCAATTTTAGGTAGGTACTGTTCGTAACCACCCAAGTTTAGAAAGCTTCCATCATCAACAACTTGTCCTACATCTTGTCCCTGTGCCTCACTCATAATGTTGATGCTTTATATTGTTTTGTGATTCCGTGATTCTGTGTTGAATCCAAGTGGAGAAAATAATATACAGGGTAGGTGTTGGGCTTGTTGTTATTTCATTGAAACAAAGATATATGGCCATGATGAAGAGACTTTAAGGCCCAAGACTAGACGGGATAGGATCAAACATTAGCGCAATTTGGTCATTCAAAAAGTAACAAGCGATAAGTAGGCAAACGAAATTGTTTTTGCCAACCAAGCCTGTAAGAGATCGGCAAAAAAAAAAAAAAATATTCAACCAAAGATCTTATGAAAATAATAAAAAAATTTAGCGCCGCCTGGTTTCGATCCAGGGACATCAGGGTTATGAGCCCTGCGCGCTTCCACTGCGCCACGGCGCTTAATAAGCGTAAATCTTTTACTATTGATACGGCTATACCTGCTTAATTTTGAAAGACAGTTCTTGGTAAGAAGTTAAGTGCTGTTTTTGTGTGATAAAATAGTGCTTTTCAGCAGCTAATGTCAGGACAGTTGTCAAGATCATCTCAACAGCTTAAATTTTGTTGGTTGAGTAACTGAACCATATATTTGCTTCTTGGCACCAAAAAAAAAAAAAAAGAAACGTGTAAAGATTATTTTTAGATCTTGAAATTTTAATGCCTCCTGCAGTGAAATACGTGTGAAAAAAAAAGTGCAGCTCGCAGTTTGTTTTTTTTGACGTCACTTAGATCTCGGCAAACCTAATCCGTTATCTTTGGAACTTTACTTGATTCCCGATCTTGCCTTAAGCGAAATAATGTCAAAACATTTTGGGAAATCTGAAAATTTCAACGTTCAAAAAAAAAAATGACGCCATGGAATTAACTTTCGAGTTATTTTGAATCAGCTCTTCAAGTAGTTGAGTTTTCAGTTGATTGATCCTGAGTGATGGTCCAACCCGCTCTAATGCTGCCATAATAGAAACATGGTTTCAAAATTGAATCAACCATCTCCTTACTCTCTAAAAAAACGTTTATTACAACCGAGCAGCGATAAAGATCGACAGACTTTCTCAGGAAATGCAACTTATTGTTTCAACAGCCATTTGCTTGTTTTTGTATGTGAAGTTAGCCTGGGCATTCATTACAACGCATGGAAACGCCTTCGTTGACAATGATACCGGCAATAACTTTATTATTAGGGGTCTTGCCTACCAACCCGGGGGCTCGTCGTCTGTTGGCGATTGTCTTTCTGACACCACTGCTTTGCAAAGAGACATAAAATATTTTGAGCTGCTGGGAATCAATACTTTGAGAGTGTACTCTATTGACAACTCCCTTGATCACTCTGCCGGGATGGAAATGCTAAAAAAGGCAGGAATCTATTTGATCTTGGATATCAACACTCCTGGTGCATCAATTAACAGACCGGATGCTTTTTGTTCTTACAATGCCGCATATTTGCAAAACGTGTTTGCGATTCTTGATGAGTTTACTCAATATGATAATGTGTTGGGGTTTTTCGCAGGAAATGAGGTTATTGATGCAACTTCAAATACAAACTTGGCTTATTATATCAAGGCCGTGGTTAGAGATATTAAAAATTATATGAAAGCAAGAAATTTGAGAGCAGTACCTATCGGTTACAGTGCTGTCGATATATCCAACCAGATTGACACTCTGCAGTATTTGACTTGTAGTGATGATGATTCCGAGAACATTGATATGTTTGGTGTCAACAGTTATTCGTGGTGCGGTGAATCGACTCTGCAAACTAGTGGTTATAGCATGAAGCACTCTGAATACTCTAGTTCCACGGTTCCAGTTTTTTTCAGTGAGTTTGGTTGTAACGTTGGCACGGGAGGTGCGAATAGCAGACCGTTTACAGAAATTGGAGTGCTTTACACAGATGATATGTGTGGTGTGTTTGCTGGTGGGGTAGTGTATGAGTACAGTGAGGAACCCAATGATTATGGTCTTGTAAAAATAAATTCAGACGGTTCTATTACACCAATGCAAGATTTTTATAGTTTGGAAACTCAATATTCGGCTTATCCAAATCCAACATCTTGTGACTTCACCACGGGAAACTCCAAACCACATTGTCCTGCTTATGTGCCTGGAACTTGGGATATACGAAATACAAGTTTACCAGCTATGCCTGCTAGTGCACAAACCTATTTCGCTAATGGGGCCGGAAAGGGGTTAGGTTTGAGTTTGGATTCAAGGTATGTGTGTGATGAAAGTAACGAGTCTGAAGGGTGGGGCGAGGAAAACGAAAGTTTGGTTTATTCTTTTAGGCAATCTACGTTGAGCTCCAGTGGTTTTTTTACACCTAGCTCCTCCAGTCTCCCTTCTACTTTGGAAATGACAGGTTCAAGCCTCTCAAGCGTGTCGTCTATGTCGTCTGCTTCAGTCTCTATGATTTCTTCAGTGTCATTTTCCGCAACACTTATTTCAACTTCTGCAAGCATTTTATCATCAAAGTCAAGCCCTTCAGTAGAGCCTTTGTCAACGACTTTGACAAGCTTGTTTTCTAGCTCTATGATTGCTATCTCCCAAACATCATCATCCTTGTTGAGCTCGAGTTTACTCAAAACCTCCGCTAACTCTGACGCCTTGTCTCCAAACATATCTAGCAGCTCCGCTTTTAGCTCTTCAATTTCGACTGGTTCAACAGACCTGGAATCTTCGAGTCCTTTATCAACATTTCAACTCCAGCGTTACACACCACTGTAATTTCCGTATCATCTTCCCACTCCTCAATATCAAACTCTTCATCTCTGCAATCTTCAGATGTTGATCGAAGCTCCTCGACTCAAACCGATTTGCCTTCATCTTCCAGAACAAACTTTTCCTCCCCGCATACCGCCACATCAACTTTCAAAACATCGTCAGCAGAGTCATCAAAAATTTTGCAAACGACATCAAGCTCTTCAAAATTTTCTTTTTCAAACGAAAGCAACTCTACAAGAAAGTCTCAGGGAAACGCCCATTTTTGTGGCCCAAACATGCTTTGGTTATTTATGTTGGCATTTTCCCTGTTGATGTAAGCACTTTTGCGCAGAGTGAGCAAAAGTGATGTATTTTTTTGTATAAAAGAGTCATTTTGGCTTGACTTTGTATAATAAACTAAGTAGTCTAATAATTAATTTTTGACAGTTAGACACGGGCTTTGGTTTGGCTGAGTCGAATAACTCTCTTGGAGAACGTTTTTAAAAGCCAATTCCGGTACTTTCTCTTCCCGGGTCTTTGTATCTACAAGTCAAGCAAGACTTTAAGCAGTGCAAATTTGATGGGCATGATAAGCTCAGCTGCTATAACTGGGCTGTTTTTGATTTACTTATATGTGTTTTATAAAATGTATATGTAATGGCATGAAGACAAGTTGATCCTAATCACAAAAAATTGCTCACAAGTACCGCCCCTTCTTCGTTTATTCCTCTTCCTCCTCCTCTTCCTCCTCATCGTCGTCTTCTTCGCCTTCAACCAAGCTTTCGTCCAAACTGTATGTTGAGTCTCCGTCGTCTTCGTGTCCCTGTGAGTTCAAGAATTTCTTGTACTGCATGTTTTTTGTCAGTTCAGCAATTTCTTCTTCATCGTTGGATTTCCCCAATTCGCTCACGTCTCTTGTCGAGTCATCTTTTGTCAGTTGCATTGAGCTGCTTGAGTCTGTATGTTTTCCTTTCCCAGTTGATTTGTTCCCCAGTGATGCGCTCTTGTGTAGCAAAGTGCTATTTTTCAATGGTGTTGATGTATTGTTGTTGTTGTTGGTGGTGGTGTTGTTGCTGTTTTGAGCATTTCTTGCCGAACTTGTGCTCATGTTGGTGTTTGTTCTTGAGATTGTTGTTGAAGGGGTCAAATTCACTGGTGTTGATTCTCTTGAGTTCAATTTTTCCTTGTCTTCTGCTTCGATTTCCAATTCGTGCAAAATATCAAAACACTCGTTTAAAAGACAGCACAATGTGCCCTGTCCTTCTGGAACATTGCCGTCGTCGTCGTAAAATTTCCCGTCCACTTTCATGTTGTCTAGCGATGCCAGTTTCATTTGGTATGGGTACAACTCTCTTTCGTTGTCTACCCCACCCATTCTTTTCAATTCCAAAAGACATCTTCTAACGGTGGACAGCTGGTTGTGCACTCTTTGTAGGGACTCACTCACCGGTTCACTGGACTCCAATAGTTTGTAGATAATAGCATAGCATCTTCTCAATAGGTATAGCAAAATCGACTGGGATTTTTGTTCTTCCACAGAGGAAGTTGCAGACGACGACGACGACGACGACGATCCGGCAAAAAACTTGCCGTTTGTTCTCAATCTGTCAATATCTTCCAATTTTTTCTGGTATTGAAACAAATCCGTTTCTCTTAAAGTCCAACGTCTTGTGATTAGCAAGTTTTCCAAATTTGTCTTTGTTTGCACCAAAGTGTTATAGATTCTGTTCAACTCAGGATCATTGTAGTAGTTTTCGTCTGTTTTCGTGTAGTAGTGATTGTGGGTCAAATCGTTCAATAGATCGTGACAGTCGTCAATCAACCCATTCAACACAGTTTGCCCGCTGAGATTGTTTGTTGACATTGACAAAGCCATTCCTGGGGCGGTACCCAATTTCCGGGCCAGCCGATCTTCAATAGACAGAAGCTTGTCGTTGTACTTGTTCAAGTAGCTCGGTGTGCCGTAGTTGATCATGCTTGTGTTGCTGTTGGATCTGCTAATCGCAGCGGAAGTGGAAGTACTATTAGTAGTACTGTTAGTAGTACTATTAGTAGTAGTACTATTAGTAGTAGTAGTAGTAGGTGTGCTGTCTCCAGTGACTTTTTGCAAACTGCCCGTTCTCGAGGCCACAGTCAACGAAAGCAACTCTCTTCTCAAGCCGTATAGCTCTTCCATCACGGGTTCCAATTTCGGGTCGATTTTCTCGATGTTGTTTTCAATTCTTTCGTACTCGATAAGACAGTTTCTCAATTTTTTTTTTAAAATTGAGTCTTCAAGAATATCGTTTTGTTTAAGGGTGGTTGGAGCAAAGTGCAGGTCCGGGAACATCTCGGTGCCGCTAGACGTTTTATGCTCTGAACCGGGGGTATCTGAGTTGGTACTATCTGAGTTGGTGGTATTAGAATTAGCAGCATTTGGTGTATTAGAAGCATTGCTTTCTTCATTTGCAGTAGTCTGTGGTGTACTTGTATTGGCATTGCTCGTATTAGTTTCGTTTTTGTTGGTATTACCTGTAAAATGCACAAAACTACTATTTTCCACAATTTTACTAATTTCTTCCAATCTTGCCTTAATAGGTCTTAAATCATGAAAGGTATAAATTTTGGATTCTTCCAAATGTTCCAATAACCTTTGAACTGTACTCAAAGAAGAATAAGTTGCTGGTGCTGTATTTTTCAGTCCACATGTCAAAAAACTTAGTGATAGTAATTGAAAGATGTCGTCAAGAACACTGTCCACACGGTTTAATGGTTGCATGGGCGTGTCAGCAATGGAACTATGAGCAAAATTAATAGTTTCATTATTGGTAACTGTTGTTGTGGGATCAGCTTCGCTAATACCTTTTCTTATCGCTCTCAACTCATTCACTTTAGTCAATACCAATTCATATATTTTATAGATATTCTTACTATTCAAATATTGTCTTCTATCTTGTTTTAAATGTAGTAATTCTTGTCTTATATTTCTGAAATCTTCCAATATAGGTTCTTCCTCTTTATAAACATCTCCACTGTATGTCATTTTGTAGTTTTTTTTTTTTTTTGGTTTTGAGAGTGTTGTTTGACTATTAATCAAACTAATAACAAATTAATTGTTGAATTGATTAATTGATAAATTGTTCATATATATATACATATACATATACATATCAATTAACTAATTACGTTTAACTAATAGCCCAAAAGACAGTTCAAGATATACAGCAATGACAACACTCAGAACAAAAAGATAATATCAATCATAAATCTCTCATCAAAATCAACACAATCAGTTGACAACAATAATATATACACTAAATTAAAAGGGGTGAGTGAGTGAATTTAATTTTATACTGAATTTTTCAAATGGTTATAGTTGAGTACACTTTAGTATATATATATATATATATATACAATATACAATATACAATATACTATAAACTATATACTATAAACTATATACTATAAACTATATGGCAATATACTATATGGCAATAACAAGAAACACTAAGAAACACTGAGAAACACTAAGAAACACTGAATATACATCACAAGCATTACGTATTTTGGTACAATACTAAGTAAAACACGTAGTAGATACCAACAACAACAATTCTTTAACCCACTTTGTTAATTATTGTATAGGTTTATATATATATATATATATATGTATGTATATCTGAGATGAGAATTACAACACTTTATGCTGTATAATACTGTAGAGAGATAGGGAAAGAAGAAGAGGAAGAAAATGATGTATTCTGTAGTATTCTGTAGTATTATATAGTATTATATAGTATTATATAGTATTATATAGTATTATATAGTATTCTGTAGTATTATATAGTACTATATATAGGAAGTGAAAGTGGGGGTACTTTTTGCAAGAATAGAGAAATGGCGGGTGAGTAAGTGGGTGAGTATGTGGGTAAGTGAGTGGGGGTAATGGCTGTAAAATTATTTAGACAAAGAAAGAAAAAAAGTGTGTGGGTGTCATGATAATAAGCATTTGGATTTGAGGAAGGTTATAGTTTTAATTAATTGATTGATTCTAACTTTCAATTTTTTGTTGTATATATGTGTGTGTGTGAATTAATGTCCGTCTCTTTTGTGTTAATTAAGTGTATTAGAGACTATAAGAATCTGATGGCTTATGACTATGAACTATGAACTATGACTAGCAATTATGAACTATGAACTATGAACTATGACTATCAATTATATCAACTATATCAACTAAATCAACTATATCAAGTTGTTTGAAAAAGTACAAAACAGGAAAAGAAAAAAGAAAAAAGAAAAAAGAAAAAAGGCATTAAAAAAAAAAACCCCCCTCCCCCCAGAACTTATGGTTAATGATCTAACCTCTTTATTTTTGTTTTTTTTTTTTTCGACTCTCTCTAAATGCTATTTGAGGTAAGTGCAGGTTGAGCTACTGTGCAAAGTGTTTTTTGTAACACTGCTTATTAAATGGTACTAGTGCTCGTAATATTGGTATTTGCTTTATTATTATTTCTTCTATCCAGCATTAATCGCTTTTCTCGCATTGGTGTCGCTTGCTGTATAGCTACATTCGTATTAATTGTCCGGATTCACAACAGTCAATTTCTGTGTATACCCCTCCACTATAGAACCGGTATCATCATTTTTATCCACACCATTCCTCACAGTTCCCTCATTTCCTTCACCACTTTGACTTCTGTCCGAGTGTCCAGACATATTCGATTGTATCACATAGGCATCGTTATCAAATGGGTTGTTATTCGAACTATTACTATTGTTATTACTATGACCTCTATTTTTATTTGTTGTGTTTGCTGTAGTAGTAGTATTCCCAGAAGATCCTGTATGATCGAAATTTATATCTGCAAACTCTTTATCCACATCGTACTCACTCTGTCTTACCATACCATCACCCTTGGTATTACTGTTATTATTAGGCATAGTAGTATTTCCGCTTCCACTCTCACTACTCTCACTACTCTCATTATCACCATCACCATCACCATGATCATCATCATCATCATAGCTTTTCCCACCCATTTTATCCCTGTTATCATACCCCATAAACGCAGAAACAGATTTCCCCAAGAAAGGTCTTGGTTTGATAGCTTCTTGGTATTCTCTTTCCAATCTTTCTTCTTCTCTCTTCTTATTGATTTTTTTGAATACAAATATAAAACAAACAACAATAACAACAAGACCACAAACACCACCAACAACACCCCCAACAATAGGCCCCACGGGCACTTTTTTCTTTGACGAACTATTTCCACTACTACCACTAGCACTGGAATCACTCCCCCCATTCTTCGAAGCATCTGCAGTAGCTGTTGCAGTGGAAATCACAGTGGATACCACCTGAGTAACATAAACTGTAGATCCACCATGGGTTTGTAATCCTGTGGAATACAAAACTTTGGAAGTGACAAATGAGGTGACAACATCGTCTGTGATAGAAGAGGTGGTACTGGTGGTAGTGATAGGGGATGTCGTGGAAGAAGTGGCAGAAGTCGTAGAAGACGTGGTGGTAGACGTTTCGGAAGTGGATGAAGAAGATGAGGATGAAGAAGTCGACGTCGGAGTCGGAGTCGAAGTCGAAGTCGAGGAGGAAGAGGAAGCAGAAGAGGACAACGTCGTTGTGGCAATTGACGAACTCTGTCCAGTCAGAGCTGTGTCATAAGCATAGATATCGTATGCGTTTTGTTCCCCACCACACATCTGTTCTTTGAAACCATAGCAATAGGCATTGCACTGATCTGATGTTGATAATGTACTCAAATCTAAATCATCATCACAACAATAACAATCTCCATGATTAAATAATGCAAAATATTTCGATCCAACACATTGCTGTGAACACCATCCAGGAGTTTGATATGTATAACTATTGGAAAAAGTGAAAGATGAAGGAAGTGAAGAATAACAATCTTCAAATGTATAACTGGTATCAGACATTGTGAGTTGGTCTCTCGAGGCAGTTTCGGTCTGGGGCTCTCTCCTTGCTTGTGTGAAGATAGGTGTGTATATATATATATGATTTATATATATATATAACTTGCTTGAGAATATCTATCCAAAGTAGCCTTTTACAGAATATAAAGATTTTAAATCCGATCGAGCCAGATAAAAAGATAACCAACAATCAATTAGTTCAATCAAGAAAAGTTCAAACAGTCAGTAATGCTGAAACAAATACCTCCTGATCAAATTACCTCGGATGAGATAATCAGTAGTCTTGAAAGTCTGTATTTACAACAACAACAAGAACAACAAAAAACAACAAAAAACAATAACAGAAATTTTCACTTCTTGTTTGTCTCCAAACTCCATATTATCCACCCATAACAATCTATAAAATCCATGGAAGATCTCAATTTCTAAAACAGAAATGACAGAAAACGTTTCGTCCTTAACCGAGAAAGAAATTTAATTACAGTACAGTAAAAGAAGAAAAGAAGAAAAGAAGAAAAGAAGAAAAAAAAAAAAAAAGAAAAAATTTTAAAGTGTTTGAATAGGAAAAATAAATAATTTTGTGCTAAATTTAGTAGCATGTACGATTGTTTCTGACAATTTTGGGTATCAAGATAAAATAATCACATTTTTTCTGCTATAGTCTCTTCTTAGATTGTACACATCATTCTATTGTTTCTGCAGTGTTTTCATTTGTTTTACCTGAGATCTGAACAATTATATCCCAGATAAGGAAACGAAAAAAATAATATATATATATAATATCAGTCGGGTAAGCTAGACTAAATTTGTCTGTTTTGTCAAATCAAATCAAGTCAAGTAAGGCAAAGAATAGACCAGATACTCAAAGTAGAAGAACGTTTTGTACCAATAAAAGAAGTGAGGACAACTAACATTTCTAGTGAAAAAAACCCTCTCTCTCCGCCAAGTAACTAGCAGTTGTGGTTTTTGGAGTGTAGTAAGTATATTTAATACTCTAAAAAAAGCACTATTTTGGAAGCTCCCACTGATTGTTTACTTTTCAGTTGTGGTATGAGCTTTTCAAATCAAGAGAGATCATAACGATGAAGTTCAGCCTTTATAGATAAAAAATAAACAGATAAAAAAATTTGTTCTTGAAAGAGGTAAACCATATTCAGAGTACTAAAGAAACCTTGCCTAAAGATTAATTATTTGTTATAGTATAAAATGAAATGATAATGCATGTAATGAAACCAATTTATTATTGAAACCATTTATTAATCTTGACACAAAGGTATTCAACTGCGTATATTTTACAAGTGGCGGCTATCTTTTTGTGTGGTATTACGCAATCTACACCAATATACGTCTCTAACTAACTTCATACACAAAGACCAATCTATAACAATTGTGTCAAAAAATATATATAACGTTTGTCCCGTTTACTCCTTCAAAAAAAACAAACTCTGTGTTGTCATGTGATCAGAAGACATTACCCCTTAAAACTAAAAAGGAAAAACTGAAATAAAAAAGAAAAAAAAAAAAAAAAAAAAAAAAAAAAAAAAAAAAACAACCTTTCCCCTTAAAAATTATTATCAGTTTTTTTTTTTTAGTCTGCTACTCATGAATAATAACCTTTTTAACAACTCGAAAAAAAACAACAACATCGAGTCAAGTGTGTAGTTTTGGTACTTATATTTTATTGTCGTTTAATAGAAGACAAGAGAATGAGTATATTCTATCTATCTATCTGCCTGTATAATTATTAAGAATATTTGACAAGAAGAATGTTGAAAATTTTGTAGTAAATGTTGAATTACGAAGTTCTCGCTTCTCTCTCTCTCTCGCTCTCTCTCTCTCTCTTTCTCTTTCGAACTTCTTGAATCTGATATTGTCATACAAATCACAGTTTCTCTGTAGAAAATAGACAAATAAATCATATAACCTGACAAAAATGATTAAATGTTATGTTTATACAATTTATACAACTTTCCCCTAAGATTTTGAACAAAGTCTAGGGAGTCTAAATGCTAAGGGCAAAAAAAATAATTTATTTGACTGTTCTCAAGTCTTGGAAAAAGTTTAAGGTTAAAAATGATTTGAAAACTTTTGCTATATAAAGGGACTGCAAACTGAAAATAACAAAAAAAAAAAAAATACTTCTGATTTTCAACCTCCTCTTGACACTAAAAAAAAAAAAAAAACACCAAAAACAAAAACAACTTCAAAATAAAGAAACATACATTCTTTTTAAACACACACACACACAAAATGACCGAAGCAAGAAAATCCGAAAGATTAGCCAATTTGAAAAAACCAGACAGTGGACACCCAGAATACGAAGACCAATCTATTCGTAACCCAGCAGTAAATGAACAATCAATCACACACAATACAGACAGCACCAAGGAAAAAAATGGGGCCAATACGGAATCTACATCAGGTCCAGCCCACAAAAAAATCAAAGTGAATGATGAACATTTGAAGGAAAAAGTTGAAGAAAGTGACTTTGAAGCACAAAAGAAATCTGAATTGAGCAGGGACGAAAGTAAAGATAGAAAGACCCAAGAGGAGAAAGAAGCTGCTAAAAACGAACCAAGTGAAGAGATTCAAAAGACGGGTCCTAAGACTGATAAAGTGGAAATTCCTGATGATTTGGAACTAAAATTGGAAAACGATGAAACAGTTAATATCAAAAAAGATTTGATTGATGATGGGATCCTGAAATTGATTTTCGCTTATCCTAAAGCTTGTACTAGTGGGTGTACTAAGCAAGCTAAAGGTTTTAAAAAAATTTATGAAGATTTGACCAAGACCTACGAGGGAAGAGTAGAGATTTATGGGTTGAGTGCAGATGAACCAGCACAAAATTTGAAATTCAAACAAGAATTAGAATTACCATTCCATTTGATAAGTGATCCGGAAAGAAAATTGATTTCTTTGTTAAAAGCTTCAAGTAAGGATAACACAAAAACTGTTAGATCTCATTTTGTTTGGGATACCAAGGGGAACTTGATTCATGAAAATATTCAAATTTCTCCAGATGATAGTATTTCAAAAGGTGAAAATCAATTGACAAATTTCTTGAGAACATGAGCTAACAAAGATGAAAGCTAAGAAGAGCAAGTGTTATGTATGTCGTGACTATATATACAAGTATTGTGTATGTGAATCTAAGCAAGAGGTGACTACTATTTGGTTGAACTTGATGGCGGTTGCTAAAAACAAAAAAAGGCTTAGATCTTGAAAAAAAAAAAAACAAAAAAAAAATTATATTTTCAACTTGCAATCGCAATCGCTTGTTGATTATGGACAAGGGTCGATGCCTTTACTGTCTAATTATATAATCATCACCACTTTGTGTAATGTATCTCACCCATGGATAACTTTTGTATCCCAATTTCGGTTCATTGATTTTCAAATATTTCACTTGAATTCCGCTTGTTGTATAATATGGAATTTGAAATTCAACTTTGATTGGTTTTTTCTGTAATTTATCAAACTCGTTATCGTGAATTGACGAGATTCTAAACTCAGCCATTAGTGAATATTCTTTCCCACCTGGTAGATTTTTCAATTTCCACGTCAATATCTTGGAATCATTCAACAGTTTCAGTTTCCCATGCGAAAATTTGTAAACAGGTGTATCATAATCTCCTAAAATCGGTATATTTATCAATACATTGTTTGCAATAGATTTCTTCTTATAATTCGATCTCATCTTTACGAAAACTGTTAGCCTTGAATTTTCAAAATAATCGTATTTCACTTCACAAATGATCAACGGTTTCAAATTACGATTACTGCAATTCAATCTATAATTCATCAATGTGAATTCCCCATCTGGTGGGACAAAAGTAATGGTCTTATCATTTTCAAATTTGGTCAAACGCACACACTGGTGAAATTTCAAATCCTCCAACTGCATCCCACGGATGTCTTGTTCATACGCAGCATCGTCATCAATATCTCCATTATTGAAATCATTGAATCCCGTGGCAAAATCGTCTCCGTTTAGATCACTCAGGTTAGGCATATTTGAGGCCCCAGAAGAGCCAGAGGGCTTTTTGGTAAGCAATCCTTTGTCGTTCAACCCAATTCTCAGATCAGGCATCCCACTCAACCGACTCTTCATCTTGATCTCACCAAGAATCTCAGACCGCGTAACAACACCTTTGTTGTTAATAGTCATATTGATACTCTCGATAACGTCCAAAAAGGCTTCGTTTTTTTTATATTTAATACCTTCATTTCTCCAATTGACACTATCTGTCAATTGATCAGGCGGTCTAACAACATTTTTCGATTTTTTCATTGGTTTGATCAATTTGGTAGATTTTTGCGTTATGTACTGTTTCAACATTTTCGTATCAGTTATTTGTGGGATCCCAAAATCAAACATCTCATCAAGTAGCTCATATATAATAACGTAATTCTCTTTAATGCTCTCCGACTCAACATGCTTGCAATAAGTGGTCAACACATCCACAACGGAGTACAAAAATTGGAAAATAGACATTATGTTCATCGATATAGTAGAGGAAAGTGTCAATATAAGCAAATCGCTGTGTTTTATAAAACAGTACTGAACGCCATTGTATTCAATAACAGGTGTTACTTGATCGTTTTCATCGTTTTCTTCCAATGTTTTCTCTACTAATATTAATGGGAATTTTTCTAATGCATCTTCTGGAATTAATGGGTCATTTTTAAATTTACGAGACAAAATAGGTTTCCCCTTGAGGTCACAAAAATGTATGCAGCTGGCCATTGTAGTTACTGAGTGTTAAGGGTTGTTTAGTTTTTGTGGAGTTTTATTTATAGCGTCCTGAAATGGAAAAGTGAAAGGCTGTTCAAAAGCTCAGTTGCTTGACCAAGTCCAAAAACACCATGTTTCCGTCTACAACTAACCGTGATATACATCCTGAAAAAAAAAAAAAAAAAAAAAAAAAACAAAAATCATATCAAATCACGTGCTTAAAAGTGTCAATGCCGTTTAGATGCAAGAGCAAATCTTATATAACAAAGGATAGCGTTTCTTGTCGCTGTGCATCGAGTCTTCATACGCCATTGCGTCAGGCCCATTATTTGTCAATTTTATCTTTGTTGCAATGTTTGTGTACTGGGCTGTTTCAATGCTTGCAATAGACATTCTGTCAAGCACCAGCACAGGAAAAACAAGAGTTTCCAAATTCTCGTTGGGGACTTTGCCATCCGTTAGCTCAAAAAATGATATTGTTGCTAAAAGCGCATCTGACTGTGTCCCCAATACACTTCTTATGTTTCTCCATTCTACTCGAAATCCAGACTTCTGTGCGTTTCCAGGACACTCCGGATGTGCTTGTAACACAATATCAGCTATAAGTGGAGACGTTTGAACCATTGAAGACTCACGTTTACACAACATCGTTACGCGCAAACCGGAGTTTATTTCGAAGTCGGATATGCATTTCTGGGTGAGTTCGATGAAAAAACTGTTTTGCAAATCTCGCACCAGTACCATTGTTTTGCCATGAGAAACCGTTACGTATCTGACAATGCGAAAACATTTTATCTCGTTTGTGTGTTTCAAATCCCACATGCTCACATTTTTGGCAAGACTCCGTGAATTAGTTGGCTTCAATATGTTTGTGGAACTTTCAGCAACTATCTGTGAAAACCAGTTTTTCATCAGCAAAGAATCAGTGTACACTGAGTCTTTAAATTTTCCACTTTGAACTGGTGTATTTCTGCGTGATGGAAGAATGTATCCATGCATGTGGGCCATATGTTTAGGTACGTTTAGTTGATCACGGAATCGGCAAATATTGCACAGTGTAAGTTTTGTTACTATGTTTCGTCAAACACTTTTAGTTGGTTTTGAAGTTTAGAAAAAAAAAACAACACAAAGATGAGTGACGCGTTAGAGAGACTGGCTTGTACTTTGAGGGCTTTTCTCACTGCAAATAAAAAGTTGCCATCAAACTTTTAAATATATATATATATATATATATAGCAACTGGACAGAATCACAACAGCTTGATACAATATGTAACTCCAATCCAAAAGTGACTTGACTTAGATGGATCTTTACTCGTATGACAAATAAAAATACAGCACAATCATCTAATACGACTTTCCGATATAGTGTAGCGGCTATCACATCACGCTTTCACCGTGGAAATCGGGGTTCGACTCCCCGTATCGGAG